>JABAJS010007603.1:0-135117 GCA_018221635.1 Tephrocybe sp. 10521TJB
AGGTGAGTAATAAACAAAATCTAGTTGTTTTTGTGATGCCTCATTCTCTTGACTACACTACTAGAACAAGATCTCGACAATTACAACATATCAGCACAGTATTGTTCTCAACGTCAATGAAAAGAGCCCTTAAAAGCCTTAAAACTTCTCTCAACCACACATATCCCCCCCCATTCTTACACGTGCACAACTTTCAACAAGCTTCTTGATGTCTCCATCTGATTCTACATCTGTCCTCCCCACGCCAGTCGCTGAAACGCGACGGCAGCGGCGCGTTCAACGTCAAGTCACTAAAGTCCTCAAGGGAATGGGTCAAACCGAAGAAGGAAACCCGAAGGCTGCAAAGCTTCTATATGCTTATTATGAATCGTAAGCTTGCATAGAATATCGTCGTGTAAAACTACGTCCCAACAAGCATCTAGCAAGAAGGACTCAGAGCTGAAATGGAAAGTAAGTACATTGAAAATTCATTGGCCTGTCAATATTCATGATTGGCGATTACAGAAACCTAAACCGTTGACCATCAATACAAAAGTCATCAATGACATCCTATCCCCCGAGTTATTCAGAGGCTTCAAAGGACAACGAATCAGAGTATTTATGCATACCCCCTATCTCTCAACAAAGCTAAATACCCAAGTCGAGTTCATCGACGAACTTGTCGCGGTCGCTGAGAAGAGTAATCTCAGAAAACTCATGGAGAATACGGAAGCGGCTCGCGATCTAGCGGTGGATCTGTCAAATCTTTTCAAAAAGCGAGTCGTTTTTACTGAGAGTTGCCTTGGGAACACTCATTATAAAAAAGGTTTACAGCTACGAAAAAATTATACGACTCACTCGAGGACTGGTCCACAATTAACCAACCAGAGGCCACGAAATTTGCCATGAAACTCGGAGCTCAGTTGCTGGTCAATGACGCGAGCGAATATTTTTCGACATTCGTACGGGCTGCAAATCTTGTAAGGGTGTCACAGAACTCTTTTTTTTTTCTTTTTCAAAAGCTGAAAGATTTGTAGGTCCCTAACCGCCGACGTAGCAGTGAAATAGGCTCCTCCGCTGAAAGGACAGTGGACGTAATAATAGTGCCATTGATGGAGGATACAATGGTAATGTCGATTCCAAAGGGGACAAGATGGTGAGAAGGCCGGTGACATTGAAGAGTATATGTACAACAGCGAAGACAACGAGAAGAGAGAATGCAAGCACTGCCTGAGGCCAGTAGTACTAGTGCCAAGTAGACATCGAATGGAAGGCGTGGCGCATGCGAATTATGCAACAATCGCTTACAATTGGTGCACAGTGGATTGCTAACGTGCAAACGATGATGCTTGAAGCTTAAGATTTAGTGTCAATGTCGGTATGTTGTCCTTTTGTGGGTTTATACATCTTAATGTACTGGATGTATCTGCGACCAATATATGATAAACCTATCCAACATTCATTCTTTTCACTTGATTGTGCCCCAACGGAATTTGCCCATTAAAACCCAACAATGACCATATCCGTAACGTCTGGTTTCATCACCAAGTGACCTGGCCGGAACGAAGCGCACTCCTCTCTGCAAGCGGTTTCCTCGTATCGATCCTTTGTCATAGTTTCTCCCTCATATGTGATCACCTTCAGTAAGCGGACAGCGCAGAAGAGATAGCTATGATTGTGGGGCCAAAGAGCATTTTAACCGTGAAGCTGATTTATCATAAACCGATCGCGATAGGACCGGGGTACTCTTGCGAACTCACGTCATGGCCTGGCACTCTACATTTGTCAGCCCCTACGTGAGTACATCAGAAAATCAGAAAAGTGTGGACATAATGTCACTGCACAGAAAACATTCGAGAGGCTCCCAGACTCGAGAGCAAGCACAAGCACATCGTTGACAGTTGAAATCTGATTCCATGTTTAGTGGGACTTGAGAAAGTTCATCCCCAAGCGTATATCTGATTGCACGAGTCGAAGGTGAGGGCAGTTTTTTACTGCCGGCAGCTTGTCATCGGCTAGGCTTACTTATGTCATGTACGAGAGGAAGACGTTCATCAGGACCTTCTCTTCGCGATTTACATATTGTAAAATCCACGCCAATCTTGTTATATGTTTCCAACAGTAGCACCACCCGGTCCCAGCAATGCAGTAAGCTGGGCTGACACTGTGGCCAACGTCTGGGTCGAGTTGCAGGTAAAGTCCAGTAACTGGCCTTGAGTGAACGCAATGCCAGTTTGGTTAAAGAAACCCCCAATTTGCGCAAGAGTTGTTGTGTCTGGGGAATATGTCGGCCAGCCAATATTGATGAGGCCTTGATTAGGATCACGAGCGAAGGCAACCCAAGCACTCTGCATGAATTTCGAAAGTGATTCTTCGGTGCTGCTGGGAGCGGGGGATGTCCCGAAGACAAGTGGAATCTCTGATGCATGGTAGGCGCGGATATCGGGGCGGCTAGAGATGTCGGGGAAGACAGCTTTATTTACAAGGATTGAGCAAGTCGTTAATAATGAAATAGAAAGACAAACCTTGGTATTGATACCTCCATGTAGGTACATTAGCTTGTATGCGGGAAAGCGCAGTCGCTCCTGCAGGGCATGTAAACCCTATCTATGATGAAGTCAGTTTGGGAGCCGTACGGACAGAACAGTATATAACAGACCTGAGTCTCCAGATCCGCCAAAAGTTCTGTAAGGTCCGGAACTGCAATCCCTGCAGCTAACAGCTCAGCTCCTACTACAAAAATATCCCCTTCGTTCTTGGTTGATCCACCGAGAAGAGGTACATGCAGAAAGTTTCCAGCTGCAGAACGGGCAGGTGTGTCGGCAAATATACTGATCCCTGGATTGGCGTGAGCCACAAGTAGAGCTTGTATCTGAGCACAATACCATCTGGTACTGGACCGAAGTTGGTATTGGTAGTGATCACAGCATCCTCCAGTTGTCTGAAGGGTACTCGTTTCATACACGTTAGCTGGGCGGAATCGGTCACTAGCAACCTTAGTTATCAATAAAATTTATAGTAGTCAAGCGTAAAGGACCAACCATTTCCACACCCAACCACGCTCGCAACGATGTTCCATGAATCAGTCGAAGGTGCTACGCTTGCTGAACTCACAAGACCCAAACTGAGAGCAGGTTAGCGCCAAAGCCGCAGTAAAATCTAATGGTAACAATACTAGCTACGCACTTCCCCGATTGTTCGATGACACCTGTGAGCAAAGAAAGGTCAGTTAGATCCCGGTGTACATGACATACAGACCTTTGACTTTCGTATCATGCGGGTGGGCGAACGTATATGCATCAATTGCTGCACCTCCAGCACTCTGACCAAATAGGGTGATACGCTCGGGATCGCCTCCGAAGGCAGCAATGTTGTCATGTACCCATTGCACCACAGCATCGAGGTCAAGAAGCCCAAAGTTCTGCGGTTTCGTCTTCTCAGCAAGGAGTTGAGGGGCATTCGGAAAACCAAAGATATTCAACCGGTAATTGAATGTGACAACAAGGATATCATCGTTAGCCTGTACGATATTTTGACCGATGTACGTCGGGATGTTACTCTGCATGCCTCGATGAGGAAATCAATAAAGTTAGGGCGGAGGTTACTAACCGTGCCGAACTGGAAGCCTCCTCCATACACCCATAACAAGACGGCGGTGCGCTGCTTTCTTGAAACACTTGGAGCCCAGATATTTACCGTCATGCACTGCTCTGATTCAGGAACGAAGATGGTCGAGTTGTCGAGCCCAGCCAGTGTAAGAAATTCAACGGAGGAAGGATTCAAAGCCTGGAGACAAGAATCGCCAAATTTACTAGCAGTAAAAGGCGTGAGCCTCAGAGGGGGTAGAGTCGGTGCCTCCCATCGCTGAGCAGTGGCATACGGGACACCAAGAAACTGTCGAACGTCGGGATCGACAAGAGTGCCTGTCACGAGACCCTGAAACGTCGGCACAATCAAACCATTTAGTTGAGCGTAAGCGGTCACAATGGAAAAAACTGTTAGGAAAGCTAGACTGAGGAGCATTTTAGTAAGAGTGCGACTTCCGAAGGTGGGCAAAAACCAACATTGGCAACTGTTTAAGTACGAGACGCGCCCGACAGACGTCAAGTGCGGCGTTAACAACCGGGTGCAAATACTTCATCACGAGGATCGTTTACTTCGTGAGAAGTTGGGAACTTCGATTTTGGTTCGAACCAAAGACCGAAGTCAGCCTTTTGCTTTCTGAGGTGGATGAAGTGCCACACAAGTCCATCTGACCAATTTTGAACATGCTCAAGGGCTCAAGGGCTCAAGCTCAAGGGTGAATATAAGAGTTCACAACGCGCGTCTATCACTGCAGCACATCGCAACACGCATGAGGAGGAATATTCTGATGGAAAAACGGAAAAACTTACTTTTTTGTCTTGCTTATATAGGCACTTTCCGACGCCGAAGTTTATGTGTATTCGCAGGACGATCATACGGCGAGTCGAAAGAAGATATTGCTGCCGCACAATAACACCCGATTTCGCCTTGGCATAGGCGTGCAATACGAGAAATTTGCCTTTCGATCTCCCATTGGGACGCAAACTCGAGTTCAAACTCGAGTTGACACGGTCATAAATGATAGCACGGCGTCATGAAGTAGAATTACCCAAATCAACTTTTGTCAGGAGCCCACAAACAGAACACAACTCAACGATTAGATCATGAAAAAAGATAATCATACGCGTCGAGTCAGATAACTTTCCAAGTCAACTTGAAGCTCATCATTTATCTCTTGTCGATAAATCGTCGCAAACTCATCTAAAGCGACGATGGCGCCGATACATGTCGATGAAACAGCTGGTTCAGATACCACGGGAACTGGAACCGTGGATCAGCCTTATCAAACTCTTGGATTTGCTGTATTCAGCTCTGGTGCAACAGACTTGTTTTTGTTGCGCAAAGATCCCAGCGGAACCTACGAAGAGCCAACCCAATCTTCTTTGAAAAAGGCAAAGAAAACTGCAGAAGGTATCGAGAAGAAGAAGAAGAAACAGGAAGAAATTGCTGCACGCGAGGCTAAAGAGAAGGGCGAGGCGAAGGAGAAAAAGGACAAGCTTTTGGAGGAGAGCAAGAAAATTGTTCTTGCGGAAGATGCTGATCTTCCCAAGGCTATCAAAGTACAGTTTTTCTCGTTCAATCGTTCAATCTACTAATGGCAAAATACTAGTCCAAGATCAACCACCTCGCTGACCTACGGACGAAGCGAGTTCGGGTGTCTGGGTGGGTTCACCGTCTACGTGACCAAAAGGATATCATTTTCCTTGTCGTTCGAGATGGTACCGGATTCCTTCAAGCCGTACTATCTGGCAAAGTTGTATGTACAATATCTTTTTCGGTGGCGTTGTCGATCTTTGATCTGTTGTAAGGCTACCACCTATGAGGCGCTTACCCTTACCTTGGAATCTACCGTTGAAGTTGTTGGAACACTTCAGGCTGTCCCTGAAGGAAAGCAGGCTCCTGGTGGTCATGAACTTATCGTTGATTATTGGAAAGTCCTTGGAGCTGCCCCTGGTGCAGAGGATGCGTTCACTAACAGATTAAATGAGGTGAGCCCGTTTCACATGGATTTATGACTGATCGCGCTCAATCATCTATTAAGAAATCAGATCCCTCAATCCAGGCTGATTTGCGGCATCTGGTATTGAGAGGTGAGACCGCTTCGAGCGTCCTTCGCCTTCGGGCATATCTTCTCAGTGCTTTCCGCGAATCATATGCATACTACAACCTCCTTGAGGTGACACCGCCGTGCCTGGTGCAAACACAGGTCGAGGGTGGTGCTACGCTTTTCAAGCTGGACTATTATGGACAGCCTGCATTCCTCACACAGAGTTCTCAGCTCTATCTGGAAACAGTTCTGCCTAGTCTTGGCGATGTATTTTGCGTTCAGGAGAGTTTCAGGGCTGAAAACAGGTTTGTCTAACTTGCTGTTCACATGTTTTGTAACCAACGAGTCCGCCTTCATCAAGCCACACAAGACGCCACTTGAGCGAATTTACTCACCTGGAAGCAGAACTCGCCTTCCTCACGTTCGATGACCTTATGGATCACATTGAAAACATTGTACGCCTCGTTATTTCCCCTCACCAAGCTACGTATTAACGGATGTACCTTGTGCAGATCTGCAAGACTGTTGATATCCTTCTCACTAATCCTACGTCTGCTGCTCTGATCAAACAACTGAACCCCAAATTCCAAGCTCCTACGCGTCCCTTCCTGAAGATTTCATATGTCGAAGCAATTGCTTGGCTCAACGAGCACAACATTCAGCGTCCTGACGAGGACGCTGAGGGTAACCCGATTAAGGACGAACAAGGTCAAGTTAAGATGGGACCTCACAAAGTTGGAGATGACATTGCAGAAGCTGCGGAGAGGCAGATGACAGACATCATCGGCAAACCTGTCTTCTTGCATGGTTTCCCTGCCGAGTTGAAGTCATTCTACATGAAGAAGATCCCCGGTACGGGTTATACTGAAAGTTGCGATCTGCTGATGCCCAACGTCGGCGAGATTGTTGGTGGGTTACCGTATCTTTCATTCTTGGCCTAAACTCATGTATGACTCATACTTAAGGTGGATCCATGAGGATTGCGGACTTAGCTGAACTCGCTGCGGCATACAAACGTGAAGGAATCGATCCCGAACCGTACTATTGGTTCACTGACCAGCGTAAATACGGAACCTGCGAACACGGAGGCTACGGCCTAGGAGTGGAGGTAAGACATCCGCCCTATCACGACCTGCGATTTCCTGATAGAACTATCTACGTCAGCGCTTCCTCGCCTGGCTCGCTGACAGATTTACTGTGAGGGACTGCTCCTTGTATCCTCGGTGGGTCCTTTATCTACCCGATTCTTGTTTGAGTACTGATTTTAGAATGAAGCTGGCCTGGCCGCGCTACTCCTTGATTTCTTCGGATATAAGTATACGTTTTGTTTAGAGGGTGTTTTTTTCGGATGTCTTTTCCCTGCATACATTTTCGTCCCGATTATCGTGAACACATAATGAGTATCAGTCTAAAGCTGTGCATCCGTAGACGTCTTTCGCAATAGCCCTCCAGGTATCCCTGTTTATCGCAAATTCTTCTGCATAATCGACCTCCAGATGATGCAGTCGTTTCCCCACGATGATCAAACTATGAAGGGGTTCACCATAAGCCTCTTTCGGATGCCCCAGCAGCTCCTTGAGACTTCCGGCGACAATCCTTTGGTTCTCGTCCCCCCCTCCAACACGGGAAAGTCCGATCGCAAGGGTCTTCTCGGGGTCGAGAATACCTGTCGATCGGGTCGACTCTATCTCAATTAATTGACTAACAGCAAGGGGAATGGACATGTAACGAGGAGGTTCATAGATCTTGCGTCCCCTGTATAGTGGAACAAATGGGATTAAAAATTAGAAATGCAAATACGCGAGTACGGCCATACCGGGCGAGATTTTCGTCACTTTGTTCCTTGACCTTGATGTCCAGCAAGACAAGGGTATGGAGGCCAAGATTAGCGTTTTCTTTGATGCGGTCGTAGAAGCTGTCCGGCTTCCATGTCTCGGTAAAGAAAACCAGGGAAACAGTTTGGCCAAAGTTGTATAGCTGGAGACCAGACGCGCCGACCGCGTTCATGATTGACGCGTTGTGAATAACGCGTGTGGGTATCTTTAGTGCCCGAGCACGCAAGATAATATCTGTGTGTGTCGTTGCCCTATTGGAGATGAGAATGCCTAACTGGATTATAAGAAGTTCTCCAAGACTCACCCAAATGGATCTCCAACTACTAGGAGGCAGACGTCTTCATGGTTGGCGTTATGCAAAATTTCATCGCTTTGAGTCTCCACAGTGTCCCGATCAGCCAAGATAAGTTCTTTGCCATAGAAAGCCTCCTTTCGTGCGGGGCGATGAGATGAGTCTTGGGGTAGGCAAAGAGAATTGACGGACTAGGCGATCCTTCTGAACCATCAGAATACTCGTGTATGCCTCGAGATAGACTCGGGTGCACTTTTTGATGGCCTAAAGACCGTTTTCATCCTGAGTGCAACACAAGCCTCAAGCACATACCTCAAGACCGCGGACCGTAACATCCTTTTCGTCAGAAAGGCCTAATCCGATAATATAAAACATGGAAGAGAAAAGAAAGTATGCGATAAGATAAGATCTAATTCTAGAACGCGATCTCTCTGACTCAACATATGTTGCGGCGTTCTCGGTCAATTATGATTCGAACCCATGATCAGAAGGCGCTCGCTAGACTGACCTGGAATTTGACCTTCTGCTCTATAAAGTCTTCTGTCTCCTGAGTTCATGGTTCAATGATGTTCGTTTCTGATGGCGGCTGGACGTCCAATTCGCTTATACTCTGCTGTGTTTAGGACACCACAAGACTTGCCTTTCGATATCATCCAGCCTATTCTCGCACAACTGACTGATAGAATCGATTGGCACACATGCTGTCTCGTAAGCAGAGCTTTCAACAGGATTGCTACCCCCCTGCTCTACAGGAACCTGGATTCAAGAATCTCTTCCAAAGTAAGGCTTCAGGTGTTTTCGAAGTAAATTCAATGACATGACAGATCACTCACTCAGTCCATTCTTCACCCTTCAACAACAATACTGGGCAAACCTGAGCTCGCACGACATGTGCGGCATGTAACGGAAACGGGTTGGCAGAACAGACGTTTCTACTTTAACATGCTCATTCTTACGTTCTGTTTCTTTGTAGGCACTGTCCATCGCGGCTCACTACGATACCAGGAAAATATAACTGAAAATACATTGAGGGCTCTAGAGTTATGTGTCAATCTCGAATCTATGACGTGGGTCGATGACAGTACTACGGGAGATTTCACGTTACTTTCCTTCCTCGACGTCGTTCGATTGCATCCTCTTCGGCAAATTTCAATTCGCACCCACAGTGACCTTGGGAACGAGGTGTGGTCAGAGCTCATCACTCTAACTGGATTGTGCAAGATTTCTGTCTGGTGTATGGATGGACCACCACGTGTCCTTCAAGGATGGTCGGAGTCCCTCGGGAGCACACTAACTCACCTTGAATTGGGCGTCAGTGCACATTACTACCCGTGTTCCGATCGTACGTTTTGATTACCCTTTGTCTTAGCGCTGTACAGGTGTCCCACCAACGATCCTTATTTCAGTGTTGTCACAGCTTCCGGAGCTAAGAGACCTTCGTCTGAAAGGGGCGCCTGCCCATGCGATTCCCCTTATTCTAACCTACCTCGTCAAATTACGTTCGTTGGACACAGAATACCCTGGTTCGTATGCAGGGCGCCCACGAAATGCCATCCTTAACCCCACGCCGCCCAACTTCCCAACTCTTCGTAAGCTGACGGTGCGGACTAGCACGATGGACAGGTTTGGACCTCAAGCACTTTGGGGATGGATTCACGGAATAGTTCCCAGAGCTGGCCTCGAGTGTCTCGATCTCCGTGCTTTCACCATCGACTCTGGGCACACAGGAGTTCCTCGAATGTTCATTTTGGATTTGGCCCGAATTCATGCAACGACACTAAAACATTTCATCATTGGAGAGGCGCAGTTATTGTTGGTAGACATCGAGTGTCTTTGCACAAAATTCCCCAATCTTGAAACCCTTGTCTGCTCAACAGCAAGCAATGATATCGTGAGTGTACTCTCCTTTGACTTGATCAAAAAACCAATACCCTCGACAGGAATCGATCATGAAGTCAGTGGTGGAGGCGAAGAATCTTACGACGTTAAGGTTACAGGTGCAATGGTTGCCATCGAGCCGTCCAGACGCACGGCAATTCACGCTTCAGCATGCACGAGACTTGATGAACCGTACCAATGGATCGAAGTTACGAGAAGTCGGTATTGGCGCGACATTATATAAGGTGACGAAGTCCATGCGAATCCCCTGAAACCAGCTGAGCTGAATCCTTGCAGGGTAAATGGGTCCTTGAAGAACCAAAAGAAGAGGGCAAACGGAGTAGACGCGTGTTCCAAGTTCTAACCGACATCGCCGACACCAATTGGTCGACGTAACACGCTTCTTGCAGCACCCTTGCAGATACTGTATTACCTATGGTACACCAATAACAAGGATATTGAACGAGATATCGATCAATTAAACTAGTTCTGCAGCATCCATCGAGGCACCCGTCTAAAAAAATACATCCGAAAGCACGGACAACATAGCAGTACAGGCTCACACCGTCATCGTGGTATCAGACTTATCCACCTCAAACGCTGGTTACGCACCGCGACCACGTCCCCTACCTCCCCGCATTGGGCCACCGCGACCACCACCACGTCCACCTGCAAGTTATGGTCAGCTCATAAAAGATAATGGTGAAATAGATAAGAACCTCTTGGTGGGGCACCTCGTCCTAAAGTAAAGTAGATCATTAGGAATAATGGCAGAATATAGATAGTTAACATACCTCCACGGCCACTAACGTGAGCACCGCGTGCACCCCGACCTGCATCCCTCGCCCGATTTTGTTCATCTTTTACAGCATCCAATAGCGTGTCCGGTACTCGCAGGTACTTTATCTGTAAGAAGTATTCGCGCAATGATCAGCAGAAGGACGAGAGGGCTGCCTAGATCGAGCAACGCACTGTGCTTCCTCGAATATAACACTCCTTAAGCTTCCAGAACCTCTCTCCGTCCGCAGTTGTCTGGTACACCTCTCGTAGCGTGATGTTCATAAAGTTGTCGCAGTTCACTAGATGTCCATTGAAGGTTTCGCCGTTTTTCAGCTCCACCAGCTATAGCCATAGTCAGCTCTTGCGATGCGGGAAGATCAGTAGGCTAACCATGGGTTTGTTTTGCGCAGCATTAAGGAGAGATAGTGGGAGCTACAGTACTATTTGTTAAATCCTATAAAGGAAAGATGAGTGTGTACTGACCATTGTGGTGGTCGTATGGCGCGTCGGAGACTCAGTGGCTGTGAAACAAATTGTGATCACTTGTTGAGCTTGGGGTGACCATACCCTTTTGAGGCGTGACGGCCATCGTCCAGTCGTATTGAAGAACAGGTAAGGGATTTCAACTATCCATTCCGTCTTAATAGATTCTCTACGAGGGAAACTGAATTGCACACGAAACGAGACTACCAACTTGGGATATTCAAAGTTCAAAGTTGGGACCGCAATCATTAGGGTGTGGGCGAGAATAGGAATTCATAAGATAGGAGAACAAGCGCACGATGACCAGTCAAGCTCCTGATGAGCTGGAGGGGTCAAGTTTTCGAAGCACACTTATTCTTCCAGGGAGCGCATGGTCCAAAGTCACCTTCGCGGCACATCTTTTCTTTTTACTGTCGTCCTAGCGGTACCGATGCCTATCTACCAAGATTCTATGGAACTGGGGATCTAAGCCGACTGTGCTTCGTGAACCCCAACAAACAAAACTAGAATACTGTTTGCTTCTTGTGGCCATCCCCTGGTAAAGCAGGAAGGCAGCATACATCTCCGAACATCCCGCTCTTCCCCTCTCTTCCCTCGAGTGTTTCACATGCAGGGTACCCCTGCTCTGCGAAAGGCTTCCCCCTTGCCCAAGGCTGGTCAAATTCGTCCATTCTTTCGCGGCAAGCCTGGCGCCGTATTCAACTTTAATACATATTGACATCCGACATGTCCTGATTCGTCACACATTCCATGAACCGAATGTGCCTACAGGCCATGGCCGCCCTCTCGGAGAGACCGGGACCCTCGCACTCCGTCGTCTTCATTCCGTCTTTCGACAAACGGAGCACGTCGATGTCAGACTGTGCTTTCAGGGAGGCAGGCGGCGCAATCGCTCGAACGGAGACCTTAGGCGGCCAGGCCTGGACTTATAGGATCCCTAGTTAAGGCCCGCACCCGTTGAGTCTTTATCAAACGAGCTCCTAAACGAGTCTGAAAGTGATTGCACATGTCTCTGTTTCTTTTTCACATGAGGATCGACTATTTGAACGTATCGGACACCTCACCCGGGGCATCATGCATCAAGCTTGGCAATTGTTTACTGACTGGTTTTGCGGTGACAGCAAATTACAGCTTGTTCGTCCGCCATCGGGCGAGGCAAGCGGACCCAAACACGATTGATTTTCGTCCAGCTGTACACCAGAGAAGGTCTCTTATGGGACAAAGCCAAGGCACGTCAGGCGCACCTTTTCAGAGCACGGTGTCTCGCTTATCTCTAATTGTCATCAAATTGGATGTCTACGACTTCAAATTTTACTTCGGGACCATGCCTTGGATGCTGCACACACAAGACCGAATAGAGTGGTCATTTCTGCGTCTCAGCGCTCGGCGAACAATCAGAATTTCATGTGCATCCTTCAGATTTCATATTCCTACTCGCATTTGTATACTTCAGAGCGACTTCTATAAGACGCCAGTCGTGCCGTGAGTGCCAGAGAGCCGTAATCTGATGGCTTCTTCCAGCTGTCGGTTTTCGTAGTCAGCGATTGACGCATGGCCATGAATAGCCACCTGTTTTTCCTCGTCCTCGGTTATGAAGTGAACTTGATTGAGACAGCCGATCGATGTTAGCCAAGGTCGAAGCAAATCTAAAGGAACTAGACGTGAACGTCGACACTGGAGTCACGCTGACTGGACATCTGATTTAATGCTAAGTACAGGCTTGATTCTGCATCGTCGATGGTCGAGGAAAAGCCGATGAGAAATTATAAATTATTTTCTCCGTCCTTGTATGTACATATGAATACGGAAAATCTATCATTCCAGAAACCAATCAAATGCAGTGGCGCGGAGTATTGCGGAGAGGATGCACGAACTTGGTTGTACGATGCCGTCACGGCATCGTAGGTTTCCTCCCTAGATCCGGTGAATTGGCTGACGTCGACTTGAATATTTTTACTCCTTGAATATTCCCTATTTCGTGCAGATCGATGGTGAAACTTACGCCGCCACGGCCTATGCATTGAACTTTGAAGATGCACGATGAGGTCGAAGTAGACTCATTGACATGGAGAGCTCGACTAAAATTTCCCAGTTTTTCAATGTTCGCCTATGCTTTAATGGAATATTAATGATACAACCGTTTGAAAACAGCTCTTCAATATTAAGATAAATGCTTATACATGTGGGTCAACTTGCACGGTACTTCAGCGATTGGAGAGGCGAAGGGATATGGTCGAGATAAGGAAATGACGCCGCGAATGTTCGCCGAGACACAGGGCAATTAGTTACAAGAAAGGGAAAATATTCCTTCATTTCCCGGACGTTTTCAATGATTGTCCATGACTGATGTGATATTCCTTCCCTTCAGTTGTTAAGAAAAAGATCTGTTTCTCCGCTAGGGCGTATGGACACACATAATAATGTGTTCCTCTGAGTCTTCAGGCAGGAACAGGCACTACATAATATGATCGATCGGAGACGGAGGATCCGTTGGTTTGTTGCCTTCACCTCGAGGGTTCAACGCTGCGTCTTCAATGTCAGGGACATGAAAGGTACGTAACAAGGTGATATCGATGGCCGCAGCTGTCAATATGTTCCTGTGGAGGTGTGCCAACCTGAGCGTGTAGAAACATTTACCGTAACGGTCGAAGCTGAAGAGAAGTAAATATGAAGAAAAGACGGAGGCACAAGAGAAGATTACGGATAAAAGTGGATTCAGACAGGTCGACCACGAATACGACCGGTCGTAAATTATTGCGTCGAGTAGAGATCTGAGGACCGGCGTAATGTAATGAGAAAGGAAATTGCCATACGGGGTCAGGCACTTGATGTGCCCTGGCCTGTAAATGATTGCCTGGGTGAATTCCCAGCCAGCTCTCCCAACAGTCTTCCCCAACTCTCTGCGACACCACCATCGACGGCGAGCATACCCCCCTTCTCCATCGCCTCCCCCCGTTCTCCAACTTAAATTTTTGTGCCTACGACGTCTTATCTCCCATGGCCCGTCGACCCCCCTCGACAGCTGGCCCGTCTCGCCCTTTCACATCAAACGGGGGCCGTCCGACCACTGCGGTCGGTAATGGCACACTCTACGATCACCATAGCCAACAGTATACCTATGGCGACTACGACTATGAAGAAGAAGAGGAGGAGGAGGAGGAGAGCGAGGATGAAGACGTTTTTGCATTTCTGCCCCCTACGACTGCCGAGCAGCAACAGCAGGAGCAGCAACTATTCCAGTCTCAGCATGAGTATGGCCAGCATCAGCATGCAGAGGATAATCCTCCAGGCGACCCAGCTATTGCTTCCCAGTCGATTCCATCGCCCCACGTAGCCTTTCCTTCTCCTACATTTAATCCCTACGCCCGTTTTCCTGCTGACTCGGGCGTTGGTCCATCTACTCCTCGATTTCAATACTTCCAATCTGCGCCAGAGACACCTCCGTCAACAGATTCAAACAATCATAATTCTCCCGACGACCACTACCGCCTACGGAGGCTAAATACCCCTGGCACTGCATTTTCAGCTGCGCCTACAACCGCTGAAAGCCGCGAAGTGCGCGTATCGCTACCAGAAGGCAGCCAGGCCAGTGCAACTGGCAGCGAGAAGGACCTGGAGATGGAGGCGGGCACCTCGAGGCGCAGACATCTAAAGAGGCAAGATTCATCCATCACGGATACTGTAAGCCTGGGTGCCAGTCTGGCCGAAGACGACGATGAAACGAGCAGAGATGGATCGATAAAGTGAGTCCTCCTCGAATTCTTGCTTCTCTGCTGTCGCCCCACTACGTCTATTGCATTGAGAGCGCCTGTTGCCGCTTTGGTGCCGCCTTCTCGGCTTCTTTTCTAGCCTTCACAACTGGCAGCCTTACGTCCGCAGAACCTCTGCACTTCTGCGTGTCGAACTGATCCACCCCTCATTTTCATGTCCTCTCTCATATGTAGTCCTTTCTTTCTTTTCCATGGGTCTCGTCGCCCACTTTCTTCTAATGCCGACCCCATCACCTCCACCAACGTCCACCATGTCTTACCCTCTGTCTTTTTCTAGAATGGAATTCGACTTTGATGCAATTGACGACGAGGACAGCCCGTTCCCCGAAGTCCGCGCCTCCGTTTCCAATATCGACGACCCCGATATGCCAGCCTTGACCCTCCGAATGTGGTTTGTCGGGCTTCTCCTCTGTATGATAAGCAGGTTTGTTATTACTCTCTCCATTTGGCCCCAACTCGCCACTTACCTCAACGACACAGTGGGCTTAACGTTTTCTTCAATTTCCGCTCGCCGGCACCGACAGTCGTTCCCTTGGCTCTACTCCTTATCTCATACCCTTTTGGCAAATTCCTTGCCTTCACATTACCCATAACCACCTATCGGATTCCTATACCCAACCTCCCCTCTTTCATCTTGCCGATACCCAGCGCGAAAACCTCGCGGGTTGCGCTCTTCTTCATTGACCTTATAAGGCCTTTGACATACCCTCGTTCCATCGAATTCTCCCTCAACCCCGGTCCATGGAACATTAAGGAGCATGTGCTCGTGTTCATTATGGCCAACGTTGCTGTTGGAAGTCCATACGCCCTCAACGCTGTTGTTGTCTCAGAGATGTATTACGATCTCAAGCTTGGATACTGGTTTTCTCTTGTCCTTGTCTTGGCGACGCAGCTAACGGGCTTTGGCTTGGCGGGTTTGACTCGCCGTTTCTTGGTCTGGCCAGCGAGTATGGTCTGGCCGCAGAACTTGGTTGCCTGCACCCTGCTGAACACCCTTCATGCGGAGGATGAAGACGACGGTGTTGGCTTTGGCTTTAGATCCAAATCTGGAAAGGGCATGTCGCGCTATCGATTCTATATGATTGTAACAATTGGAAGTTTCTTCTTTTTCTTCTTGCCTGGTGAGCATCCATTTTTCTGAATGACGAACCATCTAACACATTCTCTCAAGGGTTCTTGTTTGAAGCACTCTCTGTCTTTTCTTTCATATGTTGGGCTGCACCCAATAATATCCCAGTTAATCAGATTTTTGGCGTCCATTCGGGTCTGGGCATGAGTGTGTTGACCTTCGATTGGACACAGATCAGCTGGATCGGCAGTCCTTTGATGGGTAGGTAATCACCGTCGTCGGTTTCCCCATGGCACTGATCATTCCGTAGTTCCGTGGTGGGCTGAGGTCCACATCTTCCTTGGCTTCGTGCTTTTCTTTTGGATATTGACTCCCGCTTTGTATTACTCGAATGTAAGTACTGAGTCCTTATCGCCGGCTTCCAGATCTCTTATCCCTCCTGTTTAGTCGTGGTACCTTGCATATTTCCCGATATCAGCGAACGAGCCATACGACAAATACGGTCAAATCTACAACGTTACGCGGGTGCTGACCAAACAGGACCGCTTCGATCTTGATGCGTACAACGACTATTCTCCCCTCTACCTTCCAGCTACATATGCGGTGACATACTTGCTTGCATTTGCGCTGAGCACATGTGTCCTTATCCATACGCTCTTATATCATGGCCGCAGTATGCTTAACGGTATCAAGAAGATGAAGGTAGAGAGTGACGACATCCACGCGAAGCTTATGAGGAATTATCCCGAAGTACCGGAATGGTGGTACCTGAGTGCCTTCGCTGTGTTCTTCGCGTTAGCCATCGTTGCCGTCGAGGTAGATCTTTCATAAGACAAGCTTTCCAACACGCTAACGCTGATTTAGGTATGGAGTACGAATGTGCCGGTGTGGGCGTTGTTGTTGGCGCTGCTTCTCCCAATCATATACATTCTACCTTCCGGCTTTATTTATGCGATGACGGGTCAGGGTGTATGTCTATTCTTTTTGCATCATACGCTACAAAATCTGATGTCGTTATACAGATCACGCTTAACATTCTCGCGCAAATCATTCCCGGGACATTGCTGCCCGGCAATCCCTTGGCCAACATGGTATGGGTTTGCATAGATGCTAGAAGTTGTTCCTTCTTACTTATGTTTATGTCCTGCAGGTGTTCAAGGCATACTCTGTACAGACTCTGGCGGAGGCCACATCCTTCATTCAAGACCTGAAGTTGGGCCATTACATCAAGGTTCCTCCTCGCGCAACATTCCTGGGTAATTATTTGTCCCTTTATCAGCGCAACGTCATCTGAAAGCTCGCCTAACTTTATAGTTCAATTGGTTGCAACAATCCTCGCGGCGTTTGTCCAAGTCGGTGTTAAGACTTGGATCTTTGCCAATGTCGAGGATATATGTGATCCGACCCAGAAGAGTCAGCTTACGTGCCCACATAACCAAGTGTTCTTCACTGCTTCCGCTGTCTGGTATGTCAGTTTCTCAGAACTAATGACATTGTTCCTCATCCGCCATGTGCAGGGGTCTCATTGGACCAAGCCGACAATTTGGGAACGGCTCAATATATCATCCACATCTTTACGCAATGGTCATTGGTGTCTTCTTACCTATTCCGTTCTGGCTCTGGCAACGGCGGTACCCCAACTCATGGATTAAATACGTCAGCACTCCAGTCATTCTGAACGGAGTCTCCCAGATACCGCCCGCCACTGGCATTAACTACTCCTCTTGGTTTGCGGTTGCGTTCGTTTTCCAGTACCTCATTCGAAAGAAGAACTTTGCTTGGTGGAGCAAGTTCAACTATGTTTTGAGTGCCGCTTTGGATAGTGGTGCGTCACTTTCTATGTTCAAATTTTCTTCCGTTCATGTTTGCACAACCAGGTACCGTTATTTCTCTCATATTCATCTTTTTTAGCCTGCAGGTATGATTTTCATTCTCTTTAAGAAATGAGTCAACTAACAAATCATTCTAGTTTCCCCGAAATGGAAGCATTACTGTGAACTGGTGGGGAAACTGGGTGCACGAACGAAGTACATCTCGTCTTCCCTTTGTTCGAGCCACTGATATTGATGTGTCGTCTTGTAGCGGCTGACTGGAACCATACACCCTTTCTCCCGATCCCCTCAAATGGCATCCCCGAAATTTAATACTTCATCCAATCTTCCTCCATCCCATCTACCCTCACACTCAAAAAGTGTTCCAAGAAAATTTGACCCTTCCTGGCTCTGTTTGTACCTGTGCCGCACGACATTCCTTTTCCCCTCCTCGCACTCGCATCCCTAGCATTGAAGTCATAAAGCTTCCCAGATCTCTCTTTTATTCCCGGCATCACCTCCCATCTCTCGTCTCACCGATTTCCCTATTCTTAGAATATAGCACGCCTTTAGTTAGTCTCTCACACATGTTCCCTTGATTGTCTGTCCCCGTATCGTACAAGCTATGAAGCGTGGATTGGCTTGAAAGGTATCTTAAGTACGTAGATTATAAGTAACGAACAATGATAGTCGGAAGAAAATTAAAGTATTTTTTGGAAGTACCTTGTTTACTCTATGGTTCGGCGTATTTTTATCCGGGTCATCTCTGGATTTGAACTTCTTTAGACACCGCTTTTACTTCCAACTTCAACTCCTCAACTTCTAAGAACGACCACTGTCAGGGCGTCGCACAAGTGAACGCCATGCTGTCCCGTTTTGCAAAAGCCTTTGTCGCCATTACAGCGCTTCTGGTTCGTTCTACTTTCACCGCACATTCGATGTTCTAATTAGTACATTAATCAGTTTCTTTTCACCATGGTGGCCTTTATCCATCCTGCGTCTATTTCATACGTCGATCCATGGACAGGTCAACTCTTCGGTGAAGGAGGGGTTGAAAGGACATTGCCTCGACCGTTGGCCGACTCACAGAATCCGCCGCCCCACGTTCTGCATGGCACAGTGATCATGCCAAAATTGGGTAATGAAACAGCAAAGTGTGTTGGGATCTTTGAACCGGCAGCAAAACACTCACTGTACCGTCGGGAATAGAGCCGCTTTGGGTCGGGCGACGTGGAAGTTAATGTATGTCCTTTGGGCTCTCATCATTGACGGCTCTGACGCATCGGTCTTGCAGGCATACCATGACACTCCGATTCCCTGAAGTGCGTTGCCTTTTCCCTCTACACACACGCTCACATCTCATTACTCAGAATCCAACTCCCGACGAGCGAAGCGCGTTGACCTCATATTTCCACCTCACATCGCGTCTATATCCCTGCGGTGAATGTGCCGAAGAATTTCAGATGTTGTTGAAGAAATTTCCACCACAAGTAATACCATGACCTCTTCATGTCTTATGTCTGTGTGAACTCACATATTCTAGACGGCTTCTCGGCGTTCTGCGTCCCTCTGGTATGTCGCTTTTCAATCATGGACAATCGCTCAACTTACCAATTCCGCTTTCATAGGTTATGTTCTTTACACAACGAAGTAAACAAACGGCTGAAGAAGCCAATCTTTGATTGCGCTCATCTTGACGACGAGTACGATTGTGGATGTGGTGACAACCCTATAAAGGAATCACCTCTGCCTCTGGATGCAGATCCAATGGACTTGGAGTACGATCCCAGCAAGGACGATAAAACTGGCGTAGGTATGATCAAAGGTGGGAGATAGGGAGCTTGTGGCCGTATATATTCATGATACCTTGTACTTCTAGATGTATAGTTATAATACGCAATTGTGGGTCTCACGAGCTCGTAGACTTCAGTCTGCTCTCGCAAGGAGGTAGGGGTCGTCAAAGTTGTGGAGCCGCCCGCTACCAAGACCTCCAAATCCTTAGACGCCGTACAGGAATTTACAGTTCCTGCAACACGTATGTATGGGGTTCTGGTTGCCTGATAAGGGTGAACGTATGTATATCCCTCCCGACGAAATCTTTCCATTCCCCGTTATCTGACTCCTTGGCAAGCCAAGTTTTGGGCCAGCCGATCCACACCACCTCCTTCCGGGACAGCTGAGAGTCGAGAGGACCGCCAAAGATCGGACAGTGAAGAATTACTTGACGGGATCTCCTAGACGGTGCCGTGAAGCGAAGCCAGCCAAGACGACGGATGGCAAGGCATGACAGAAACGCACAGTCCGAAAACGGCGAAGAGGACGGCGATGTAGAAACCATACATGGGCATGTCTGCAATAGTGTCAAGCAATGCGCGGATTATTTTAGAGTCTCGACAATAAAAACACTAACGCGTAAGTCGTGGATATACGATGCAACTTAAAGTTTAATAGAAACCTGCGCGTATAATCGATAGAGGAAGGATTTTGCTAACGAGCCCCAGCAAACTTGGCGAAATCATTCCACACATTGCAGAAAGGAAGATGGAAAATAAGAAGAGGGGCCTCGCGGCGAACATTATGCTGGTACAAGGTTGTCAATGCGCTTTGATGCGTCATTTCCAGCAGAAACACGGTTGACTTCTCCCATTCGACCCTTCGATTCCTCAAAACGCTCTCAAATTGTTCGCCATCAACCATATGCTCTGGATGAAGTTCTCGTAGCCAGCAGAGGCGGAAGAGAGCAATTGTTATCAATGCCGCTAAGAATAGGAATATGGCGAATGAGGGGTTAGAGCGTTTCCAGACACTTTTTTTTTGCGGACGCGTTTCCGCGAGTAACTCTCTGCATCAACCATTTCGACCGTTTGTTCACGTTACGCGCAAGGCCAACAGAGACATGTGAACTGAACACTTCCGTTATGATAACGCTTGGATTGTGAACACTGAACCCAACAAAATGGATTGAAGGCAAGTTATTACCTACTATAGTAGTAGGCTTCTCAAAACCACTAGATGAGACTATGAAGCTAAACAATTATTAAGTCCTACTAGTACTATATCCCGTCATCCATTGTGAGCCTCAGACAAAGGGATGAGAAGGAGATAAGTAGGCCATAAACGATGGCTGTAGATTGCACGATATCTTTTCCAAATACCATCCCCGCTTTCTTATGATTGCCAAGTTTGTAGCTTCCCGCGATCCATTATGACAAGATATTTTGGCAGCCGAGTGATGCTCGCCAATGATATCGAGCACATCTGCAAAGTTCTTGAATGAGTACAGAAGCCGGTGTTTGTAGTTTCAAATGATTTTGTGTAAATGCGAATATCGCATCTGTAAAGTGACATACAATAGATGGAAGCGCTGCATCATATTCCGAGTCACGCCGTTACATCTTCCCGGGGAATAGATACATGTTCATCATCGTCAGAGCCGGACGATGGTGGCTCGTCGCTGTCATCGGAGTGCTGATGATTCGGATTTGCAACCAAAAGGTCCTCGCCTTCGTCGCCGTTTTGCTCTACATATAAGTCAATCAGATACGAAGTTGTTGCTAGTATAAATTGAATTTACCTTTATGACGTCGCGACTCGGTCCAGTTCTTCTCAAGATCATCCATGATGCGATCTTGCATCGCACTCACTTCGTCGGCGGAATTACATGTTTTGTAGCGCTCCAAGAAAGTGCTAGAGAGATGGAGAAAGGAACAATAACGACACATGTATAAGCGGCTGAATCAAACATACCGATTGACTTTGTAGAAAGATGCACCCCATCCGAAACCGCTGAGTAATTTTTCGGCGTAAGAATTGAAGCCTGTGATATAAAACGCCGCCGCTAATGCCTCGACGCAGTTCAGTCTCCAAGGTTTTCCGTAGTTGGTCGGATTTGTAGCGAGGAGGTACGGTACTGCCAACGAACAGAATAAATGGATGCATAAGAGTCAAGACCCCTCAATGAATTTCATCTACTCACGAAGGCGCTCGTGGGGACTGGCTATCTTTCCGAACGGAACATCATCTAATCTTGCCCAGGAGCACTCTACTACGGCGAGCCCACCGTTTAGTATGATTTCGTGATCTGAGGGGCTGATGACTTGTTTTCCCTTTGGTCTGCGTTAAACGATCAGCGACGCTGGAGAATTGGGGAAGGCACGCACGAGACGACTATTCCTCTGAAACGGGACCCAACTTTTAGTTCTTTGATTAGTCCTAGTCTAGAAAGCTTTTTTCCAGAACAGCGCCTCGGGTCGCAGTGGTCAAAGTCCTGAAGCATTGTGTGTTTGTCAATTGTGGTGAACAGTTATGTCGGAGAGCTCACCCACATCGCAACAGGAACTTCTATCTGTACTTCTGGTTCTTTGTCTTCGTCTGAGCCTTCATTTTCGCTTTGAGAGCCTTTATCTTTGCCGTCTTCATCGTCACTAACAATGTCGACGGCGCTATCTGGACGCCCATCAATCCCTCCTCGACGTCCCGATATGTCTCGTTCACGTCGCTTGAATGCAGTGCCCCTCGCTAGTCCTCTTCCGGAACCACGTCCTCGTTTACTGCCGCGGTGAGAGCTGGTTGAAGGTGCACCTGAATTTTTTCTCCCCATGGTCAAAGTAGAGCAGACCCTTTGTTAGGGTTAGGGTCAGATCAACGTCACGATCATGTGCTGCTGTTGTATTGCATGTGATCTTAGACGCGTCTTGAACTTGACCACATCCACGACAATGCAGACACAGACACAGACAGAGCGGCAGTCCTCATCATTTGGAACTTCAAAACAGGAGCAGCTCCTTAAATATGCTGAAGCACTCAAGGCTCAGATCGACCAGGCAAACCTCCAGCTCTTGCGGAATGTGACGGACTTTCGGACCTGGAAACTCGATCCAGACTCGGACGATACGCAGGAGCTTGAGGGGTTTAGGGATCCGGCAATTGTAGCTGCGGATGTTGCGGCTCAGACTGTAGGTGCTTATCTAGAATATTGACCAATCGATGATGTGACCCACCTAGGCCTTCCTGAGGAACCTCAAGTTTCAGTACCTTGAGCAAAACGCGAAGGATCGGTATGTCAAGTCGATCGTGAGCGATATAGATCACGCACAACTTGCCACGGCAGAAGACAATAAAGAGCTGTTGGCGAAGAATGCTGCAAAGAAGGAGAGGCTGAAGGTTGCCAAGTCGAATTTGGAGGAGATGCAGGCGGATATCAGGACGCTTGCGCCACTTGTTGAAAGCGGTGAGTGTATTATAAGATAATAATGGACGTCCTGTGTTCAAATATGATGGTAGATTATAAAAAGGTCAAAACTACAGCAGCGGAAGCCTCTGCGCTTGCCCAGCAGATTCTCGACGCCCGTCTTGCACTTACGCGACTTAGGAAGACACACCCACATCCTCGATTAACCATACCACTTGCAGACGAGAAGCTTGCTGAACAGGTGGACGAAATGCAGACGCTGAATGACGAGCTTGAGGCTGTAAATGCACAGGTCCAGGCCGTGAAGGAGCAGGTAAAACGCGGGGTGTTAGATTTAGAGGCATTGCGGGCGAAGCGTGCAGAGGTGGAGAAGGAGGTGAAGATGTCGAGGGTGGATGAGGACGATGCGAGGCTTGTGCCACTCTATTCATGGTGTGTTGTAGGTTAGCTTCGGTGTTTGGGGTTATGCTGATGAGAGGCAGGTACACGGCCTCAACGAGCTTGCATCGGTCCATGGCGAATTTGCAGGAGTCGTACTCTCCGTCAGAGAACGAGTTGAGGTTGACGTATAATGTGGAATCTCCTGATGGGAGGTCTACGCCACACCATGTAACGATCACATTAATATTCGTGCCAGATACGAGGAAGCTTGCAGCTGTGCAAACCAAAGGGCTGGAGGAGCTTGGGGTAGATGTGGGCGATCTCATTGAGGCTCATGTTCAGGTCAATGATGTTCATGGTGTTGTTGCGGCGATATTAGGGAGGGCGAGAACACGGAATATGGAATGATACTTGTTCGCTGGTGTATTATAGATGTACGAGTACAATGCTAAAGCTATCGCCCTGATACGATGATAGGGTCATCCGAAGTAGCCCGTCGAGCCATTTAACACTCCTGTCCGAGGCTTGGAGGTCGGGCTTGTGCAGCCAACCTGCTTGATCTTTGAGCACATGCCGAAGATACAACAGATACTTAACGCACACCTTTGAGACGCTCAGCACTACATTATTATGCAACACTGAGAGTTAAGAATGGGTCGATTAACGAACACCATCAGTTGGGGCGCAGAGTCGTCCATCATCAATTGCGGGCTGATGTTTGTCAAACTTCCTCCAGATAACCCTGCACAATGAGGTGTTCGATATCCGCCCTTCTGACCATATATCTCTCTCCTTTTTTGAAGTTGATGCTTCCAAGCTCTGTCTGTATCTCTCCGCAATCCCTCACGACCCTAACAAGTGCATGCAGATCTTTGGGAGGTTGAGTGATGTTCGTCATGATATCGAGCTCATCCGCAAAGTCTGCACGGAAGTCCATGATCGAAGCGTGGTATTCACGCAAGAAATCGACCTCGTGTGGGGAAAGACGACCACGGATGTCTTGATTGGAGAGAATGTGTGGAAGGGCTCCACCGACATTCCAATACATGTCACGGAGACGATCCATACGGTGCGTGTGGTATGCAAGGAGGCAGCGCTTGTTGCGTGTGATGGCAGTCTCGATCACGATGAGCGCAGGAGCGGGAGGACCGTCAAGGAGTGCGAGGGGCTCTGCAGCTTTCTCGAGATCACGCTGCTCACGGATGAGAGAACGGACGAGGGCATCATTGTACTTGAGAAGAGTGTCTGTTTGGGTCGAACGGCGTGATTCCATGACGAGCTGCGTGGCGAGCTCGCCATATTGACGCGCCTCGCTCATCGTGGAGGAAAATCAAGAGATAAATTGTCACAACTTGTGACATTTCGTGTACAATAGTAGAAGACAGCGAGGTAGAAGATTTATTCGCTGGGGCTCGACTACCAAGTATTTATGCCGGAATGAAGTAAAATTGCATCGTGAACTGTGTACATTGTCAAAAGAAAGATGCCAAGAGAGAAATAATAATGAACGATAACAATGGATAGGCAAGACAGCGTGAGGATGATAGCGTATGAATTCATGAAGTACAAGAGAAATACACCAGATGAAGACAAGACGAGGGAAAAGTAAGCGTGTAGGAGTGGCAGTGGTGGTACAACAATGGAATGGATGAACAAGGGTATCATGATTTGCCCTTCAGTGTCTGTACAAGAGACCTGATGGCACCGAAGCGTTTGTTGTTTGAGGGTGGTGTTCGAACTTGCTCCAGTGGTGGGAATCCCATTCTGGTTAGCTTGGTCGAGGTCTTAGCACCACGAACAGCACCGTGAGGCGCAGTTGACACGCGCAATAGGGATGGGCCGAGCTCTGTGTCTGTTGAACCGCAGTCATGTGAACTAATGCGGCTGAGATGCCCGTCACTGGAGTCTGGGACGGGTGTGCGAGAGCGAACTATACGAGGCGCAGGGCTTGGCTCGCGTTTCGGTGGTAAAATTGAAAGATTGGCACTGGCCGACTTTGAAACAGCAGGTGAAATGTCTTCTTGCTCGTCAGAGGGTGTATCGGGTTCGATTGACAGTAGCCGGTTGGGTGGAGATGTTGCTAGCCCAGATACAGATTTTGAAGACTGCTGGAAGTATCCTTCCTGATCCATTGATCTAGGGGCGACTAAAGGGCAAGAAATTAGAACCATTAGAAAGGGAGACAGTGCTGTATACTTACGTCCTTCTGCAGTAGATGGTCGCTTCGGGTCTTTCCCTTTGGATTTCACTCGCATCTTGTTCGGTCTATCCCCCAAGCTGTGTTGTCTCTCGACTCCTTGGAGTCGCGAGTCGAATCTAGTCGGTGTCGTAGCGGGACTGCGTATGGATGATCCAGTACGCGGCCGAACAAACTCGAGTACCTGACGCTCCTCTTGCTCCTTCTTCTCCCTCAATTTCCTCTCAAGTGCTAAACTCTCTCCGTATGCCGCAAGCCTCGCACTGAGTGGTGATCTTCCGGTGCTCCCAGTAGTAGGAGTAAGTTCATTAGATTGTGCCATTTCCAAAATATCTTGCTGAGCTTTCTGTACCATGGCTTCTGCCTGTGCATGTGAAGAGATAGCGCCGATGTTGATGTCAGGTGGTATGTGATGGCGCCGCTCGTTAAGAGCAGTGGCAGTTGTCGGTCCAGTGATATTTATAAGTTTGAGGTCCGGTGGCTCGATAGGTCTGAATTCTTCACGATGCAACTCTACGTCATGCGCGCCGGGACTTCGAGCAACGTCAAGAAACTCATCCCGTCCTGGAGATGATAGCCAAGGGGTCGTGACAGTCTCACTGCCGCTGCCACTCGTAGTACCACTGGCACTCAATTGCGGGTTGTTGCTATCCGATGTGCTCGTACTGCTGACAGAGTCGCCCCGACTACGGTTGTCGCCTGCTGATGGCACTCGGAGTAGGTCTCCAACTGGCCCTGTAGGCTCGATCTCCCCCGCATCTGTCACTGGCTGGTTGATGCTGAAAGGAAACTCGGTGTTGATGGTGTGTGCATCAGTCATAATTGGGGATAGCGATGATTGTGATGATGAGGCAAACCCTCGCTCTCGCAAAAGCAGTTGGGACTTGACTTCGCCAGAATCAATGATGGGACTGTCATCGTCGCCCAGAGGTTGGCCATATTCATCTTCGTCTTCGTCCTCGTCCGCGACTACATGTTTACCGGCGTTTCTAGGTGGATTGAAATCACTCATGGCGGCGGGGGCGGAGTCTGGGGCGAGGTTTTCTTCACTAACTCGAGGCTCAGGAGTAGCACCCCTTCCAAAGATATCAACGCGTCTCCGCCCGAGTGAGCCGACGCTGTTGCTTCCCCTGAGTATGTGAGGCCTACGTAGGCCTTCGACTTCCCCTTCTCTTTTTACGCTAGCATTGATACTTGATGAAGAGTCAAATCTAAGCGCCCGAAATGCTGCCGGTGTTCCAGGAACATGGCTGCCGGAGGACGTTCGAGCATGAGCTTTCAAAATACTGGGTCGAGAGCTAGATCTGCCAGGCTCGCCATTATTGGCATCTCCTGCAACGACCACAACGTCATCATCAAAGACCGCTCCTCCTCGGTAACCAGGAGTTGAGCTTGTTCCCAGGCTGCTCCCTGAACCGGAACGATCTCGCCGATGTCCCTGTGCTCGAAGAAGACCTAGTCTCTGCAAAGGGCTTGACCCTGGGCTAGGGCTGTTCTCCTCTCGAGTAAATCGTGCTCCACTCCCTGTTGACCGAGAACGGTCACGCGATTGCGAATTTGACCGTTCTTGACGTTCGTGAACAACTGCGTTGTGAAGATCGATAGCCAAGGGTCGGGGTGATTGTGGCATCGTTCCGGAAACCTTTCGGTTGAGGGAGTGCTGTATATTGGATGACTGAGAAGTTGTACGAGGAGACGCATCGCTCCCGCGATGAATCCGAAGCCCAGAGCGAGTAGAAGTAGAACCATGAAACTCAGTAGCCAATGAATGGGATAATGGGCTTGGCTGACTGGGGGAAGACGACATAGGAAGGGTGGTAGTAGAACCTGACGCCAGTGGTGATGCGGCGGACAATGACTGTGAGCTCTCTGACGACTGTACAGTGTCTCCTCCGGATTGCGCCTTCTTAAAGATGTTCATCAGCGAATATTTGCTTCCTAGCTTCCTGACCTTTCCTGGAGGAGGAAGAGCGACCTCTGTTTCCTGTCCTTCAGCCCCATTACCAGCTGATCGAGGCCTTCGTGGACTAGGGCTGTGAGTGGTACTCGGAGTAGATATTTTTCTACTTCGTGATGGAGGAATAGAGGAGGGTTGAAGAATATGCGGTAATGAAGGGCGGCGTGCACCTGGATCGAAAACGCCTCCATCGGTAGGAGAAATAGGCACAAACGTATACTCTCCGAATGGTTTTGTGGGTGAAGCAGGAGGAGTAGATGACATTACGCTTGAGGAAGACGGAGGATGCAATCTGATATCTGTTGTTGATGACTTCAGCTTGTTGAGTGCATTGTCGATCGAATGCTTGACAAGAAGTCGCCTCCGTGTTGATGGTGTTTGCGACTCTGCATCACTACTGAAAGATCCAATCCGTTCACGAGATGGGCCAACGTTTGGATCGTTTGGGGTAGTGCCACCAGGTCGCTCCCTCAAATCTCGATCCTTGTTGACCAGCCACTGTTTCAGAACGTCCGCACACTCAAGCCATCCATGCTGCCGTGCAAGCATTTCGGGAGTGACGCCATGCTTGTCGGAGCGGTCTGCGTGTGCGCCGTGCAGGAGGAGGAGGTTAACAACTTCGGTGTTTCCGTTGGCGGCGGCAAAATGGAGTGGGGTAGACCCAGAGGTCCCAACAATTGGTGCCGATGAATCCCTGTTTTTGTCATTCGAATACCGTCTGGGAAGCCTGAGAAAAGGTGGTCAGGAACGATGAAATCAGGGCAATGGATGGGCGGTAGTACTCACCTCGGCGCATTTACATCTGCCCCGTGGTCTATCAGTAATTTGACGACCTGTACGTTACCGCCTGCACAGGCAGCGTGAAGAGGCAGAACGCCGTCAAGAACCGAGTTGATGGGTTGCCCATGATCCAAGGCATATTCAACCAGACCAACGTTTCCGGTGGCAGCTGCAGAGTGTAATCCAAGACTTGGGACTGTCAGACCGAAAAAAGTCAGCGATATATGCAACAATAGAAGAAACCAATAGTAAGCGCACATTCCGTAGTGACGTTATATTTTGCCTCCGCTTTTTGGTATGTGGTCCGCATTGCGACAGGCATGGTGGGAGAAACCAGCCGTCGAGACCTAACTAAAGCACGACCTTATAGTTGGGTGATAGAAGGGCGCAGAATCCGAAACTGATGTCTGAGCACTTTGATTCACCGAGGGTTATTGTTTCTGGATCCGGAACCCGATATTCGTATCCCACAGCAAATTCGACGAGCAGGGGGGAAACAATATGTTTTCCTGGAGATTCTTCTTTATAAGGAACGAAGGCGAGGGCAGCGAGGGCAGCAGGAGATGATGGTGGTATGCGGTCAAAAGGCTTTCGGCGTCACGACTGGTGCGATCAGAATCCACGATTTCCATTCTTGGAAGGTGCAAATTAAAATTGGTTTTCTCATCTCCGCCTCTTTCGCTTTAACATGTCACGACGGTCATATACGCGACAAGAGACAATGACATGTGGGCCTGCTGCAAGCTGACTGCACAAAGACTAGAGAGCATCTTTACTCTGCACGGCCACTGTCGGACTGGAACTGATCCTGCACTCCGCTCCCCTCTATATCGCCGGCCATTCTTCATGTCACTAAATAACCCCGCTGCATGGCCACGTTGATGTGGGCCGCATGCATTGAACGTTCGCGTACTCTGCCCAGAAGTGCACATCGCATTCTCAGATGTTGTGTAAGAACATACATAGCCATGGGTGATATGATTCCGCGATGCATGCCCACCTCACATCGGAAGGGGACCCTTGTTCCAGAAACGTAAAGATATTCATGTAACTCGTGGATCCCTGGGGTTCTCGAAGGCCTCCTATGCACGCGTGCTGATGCGGATTCTCAGCCACTTGCCCTGTCATTTTTGCTCAATGAGATAATCAGAAATAGTCGGAACTGCTCATTGTGGCGTGATAACCTTGTTGAACGAAGCCAGAAACCTGATATCACGTTCAACTGCACATTCGAGATTTACCAGGGCACTTAGGAAAGGCTGTATTGGGCAAAATGCAGAGCAATGGGGAAAGTATTACCCAGTGTGAGGTGACTTTGACAATCTAAATCATCAGCGGCGTCTGTTGGCGACAGTAATTTACTAGATATGGTGTTGATATGACGGGGATGATGTTCTCTTCGCGGACTCGACGTCGGTAGTGGAAGAACTTACAGGAAATGGCAGATTGGATCAACCTTGCAATATTCCGTGTGTCTGAGAAATAACGGAAGGTGAGAAGAGAACATCATAGAGATCAAAATTATGAAGGATGCCAATCACAAGGTGACGACAGGTGATGACCAGGTATCTCTACAGAACATCCCACGAGTTGAAGTTGTTCAGAAAGCCAGACGCCTCGTGCCTCATCTACCCAGAGCTGATTGGTACACACAGTCCGCTTAGGACGACAAAAATGTCATTTTCACTCTGGGCGTGTTGGAAGAGGGCACATGACGCAACGCGTGTCGGAAAAGAGAAAGGACTCATCGAACACCTCGCTTAGACAGGTGTTCAAAATTATCAGGTGAGAGTGGTCATGACCTACAACCGTGCAGAAGATGTGACTGAGTTACTTATAAACCGAAACGACATAATAAAGTCGCCACCTCCGCCGGTTGATCGACCGCACACAGTGGGCATGGTATATCGTACTGATAATCACAGTCCCTACCCACTTGCCATGGTTTCTGTTAGCCTAAGCCTTTATTGGTAATGGCTGACCCCAAGTCCCGTCGAAATGTCCAAGTTCAAACCCTAATGGAATACGACTAGAACGTCCCTTAAACCGCCGACAGCGACTTCGAAAAGGCTGCCCATACAGACTTGGATCGGACGTGGCATGGACTTCAGATGATTAAAAGCCTCAGGCTGGTCATGCAGAACTCTCCATTCTAGGATGACTCGCGTACTTGTAGAAATGAGACTCTAAAAATACAAAGCTGATTGGATAAGTCATAAGTTAGTAGGCGGAAGGACTTGATCAGATGTTAATGAATCAAGGTCAGTGCCAGTGACCAGTGCAACCTGGGGCCAGGACCAGGTTCTCCATGCTCCAACAATTCCCAGCGCCACTTCTCGTGCACCCTAAGATTCTGACTCGAATGGGTCTTGAGTTGAGGGTTCATTGGTATAAGAGAAGCAAAGTTGGCATTCATAATGAGTGCCAACTTGAATCTTCGAGACCCGCGTCGCGTATACGATCGATGGGATCGTGAAAAGGCAAGCCTGTGGACATCGGATTCATGGAGCCCCAAATAGATTCGAGTAAGTCATGCTTGCAAATAAATGCTCATATTCGACATTGGATTGCGTCGAACAATTGTTGTAAGAGGTAGCAATAGGGTGGAATCTCGTGGGATCGGAGACTTGAGGTGTCAACTGAATGCCCGATATCTGAGCCGTCCACCAGCTCTCCCGCGTCAAGGTGTCAAGAGCCTCCGCCGCCATTCTGGCAATCTCTTTCTGCTTTCCTTTCTCGAGTCCAGCAACATGCGTGAGGACCTTCATTGCTCTTTCAACCGCCCTCTCAGCTTCTAGCATCTGTTCCCTCCATGGGTAACGTGTCAAAGTCGTGATAAGAGCGACAGTAGCCTCGAATAATGAGAAGCAGCCTTCGAAGAACCAGAGGCTTCCCGGGAAACCCGATTCTGAATCAACGTTTTCGGTTCGATACCGAAGTGCAGAATCATGCGCGTCGCACTGAAGCTTGATCAGCTGCATGGAGACGAGGATAGCGATCTCCCTGCTTTCCAGAACGTCTGAATGGAGTTGGTGGGATCGACGTATACCAGTGAGAGCGGCAATGTGGAGCTTCATTCTACAGAGCAGGTACCAAGTGTGGAGTGTGTATCGTTGACGATCGATGATTGACACCTCTGCTTGACTCAGGTCACTGACAGCGTCGTCAACGCGGGTCAATTGGTATTCTGGGGGAAGGTTCTTTTCCCAATGTTCCAAACGGCTATCCATTTCAAAGAAGGGGAGGAAGTCTGGATACGCCACGCTGAAGCACTGCAAAGCTTAGTTATTAAGTGTACATGAATTCCATACACATGATGACGAACATTTTCAAGGGCTTCTCCCACAAGGGCTGATAATTGAATGAAATTTGATTGTCCAAGATTGAAGATATTTTGCGTTCCGTCGAGGTCCGTTGGTGAGGGAGCAGCTACATCAAATATCTCTTTTCGAAGCATTTGTGGGCGCCCAAGCAGATACGAATACATTCTGCGGGAGTAGATCAACAGAAGAGTCAGTTTACCACTCAAAAACACCTACTTGTCCCAAATATAGAGTCCCCACCATGCCCGCCGCCGAAGTAGCACTTCGTCCTTCGACATGACCTGCCACTGCCTCCATTCTGGATCTCGATGCATACCCACGGCCTCAGCATTCCGGATGCCGTTTCCAACGAGTTTCCATGCTTCGCTCACACGACCTCGTTCCGAAAGGTAACTACAAAGAAGGGGCACTGCCAGGCATGAGAGCACAGTTCCGTCAGCCGCGGAATTCATCAGCGACATATTGGGTTTGATCATGTAGTCATCTTCGGCGATACGCCTGGCTGCCATTGCGCATGAAAAGTAATTGTCGCTGTTTTTAGAGGCGTTGATATCTTCTTCATCCATTTCCATTGTCGGAGCATATGCAAGCACAGCAAAGAAGAGGCATAACCAGTTAGCGTTGATCCGCATACCGTGGGGACCAGGATATTGTAACGTGCCCCACATTTGCGAGCACGCAGTCGTGAACCAATCTTCCGGAATTCCGAAGCGCCAGTTACTTTCAGAGAAAAAAGACTTCAAAAGCATGGCAGATGCAGGAACGGGTGGAATGTTGTGGATGAGGTCTTCAACTCTTTCAACAAGTGGACTTGACATTGATCCAGGATTCACGTCACGATAGGCAGACGTTGAATCGGTGGACTTGGCGTAGAGGAACCTGGAAGTCTTCCCTGTGCTAATCTGCTATAGTTAGACGATATCAGTAGGAGCAACAGGAGAAGAAACTCACGGCATGCAACGCGCAAATTAGACTGCCTCTTCCTATGTATTCGCCATGGTGACCCATCGATAGGCGTGCCAACGTTGATGTTGTATCATATATTGTTGGCTGAAGATGATTAAGATGGACAAAAGAGGGCTCTATTTCGTCCTGCCCGCGTAAGTCAGAGACAGGCGATGACTGCTTCAGTGGAAGGTCAGGACTTGGAGAAGGATAAGGCGAAGGATTTTCGGTGGATGCCCCCAGCGTACTAGAGCCAGACGGAGAGGTAGGGATAAGTTCTGAAACGGGTTCAATCTTTGCTGTTATACAATTGGTTTTTGCCGTTGTTTCACTGAGAGCTCTCTCTAGGTTAGCGATGCGCGCACGGAGGAGCTCGATAGTCTGATCAGAGCTGGGATGCGTAGGACCACCGGGTGGGCGCGCCGGCGTTGGGCGCGCAAGTGGTACAGTTTCCCACCGGCATAGATGAGTAACCCCCCGTTGAGTACATAGAGAGCATGGGTATTTGCGATCACATTTCTTGATTTTGAGTAGTTAGTGCATCAGTTTCAGAGCGACGTATCGAGACACCACACACTTGTCGACGTTTGGTACATTCTACACAGCTCAATCTCAGACGCCGACGGGTCTTCTTCTCCTTGCCTGATTCCGGCGGCGTCTGATTTGACTGCATGCTTGATGGATGACCGAGAGACTGCAGATGGACACAGTGCGTTGCAGCGACCCACAGGCAGAGAGGATTCGACAGTGGGAACCACCAAGGGCAAGACCTAAATATATAGAGTTGTCAACGTCGTTCAGGAACAACACAACACGCTCCGTTGAATGTGTAAGATTGAGATGGATCAAAACGAAAAGTCCAAAGTAGCTCCGTTAGTCATTGTCAAGCTGAAGCTGATCATCAACGTCCATACTAACTCCATTAAACATTCAGAAGGCGCTTGCCTCCTTGCCAAACCGTAAAACTAACAGCCGTCATAGGGACTACTTTCAGGTATCCGATCGACAGTCCAACATAAAATCCTCTCCAACCTCCAGATTGCCATATAGCGCTGACGGTTTCGCCTAAGCGAAGCCATCGATCAGGGCGCGTAATTCCACCCACTTGCATCCGGCGGCGAACGATTTCGAAGGGGTATGATGCAGTTTGGGCGATCAGACCTGAAACAGCTCCAATGGCTAAGTCAGCAACTGGTGTTGGGGGCCTATGACCAGCCTTATTCGGTGGTAGAAAGCGGGATCTTAGGAATCCCCAACATAGAAAAGAAACTCCGGCGTATGGAATCATTCCCGCAAGTGTGACCGAAAAGCCGCGGTAGAATTTAAGAATAGGGAACTTCTCAAGGTATTGCCCCTTATTCAGGTTAGGAGATGATGCGGGAGAGATCGTATGCTCGCTGTATATTTGCTTGTATGCTTGCGTGAAGGTTGGTGGTACAGAATCTCCGTGATGGCTAGGTGACTTCGTCTGGAAGGCCATTCGAACACGTATAACGTCTAAGGGGTATGTCACAAAGACAGACATAGTCCCTGTACGAGGGTGTCAACAGACAGCTCTAGAGATTATCTATGTAAGGAAATACCTGATATGGCCCCTGCGAGAAAACGGCGAAGATTAGTCTCCTGCTCTCGTGTTGGCATTAAAATCTGAAAGGATGTAGATGGTAAGACGTATCCATTAGCCGTAACAGAATTACCTTACGTGGTGGACCTGGTCGTATGCCATAAATTTGATACCAGCGTACGGAAATATACGGAATAGGGTTGCAGAATGTCCTTGGAAGAGGCCGCGGACCCCAGCATTGCGATATATTTCAGCGCCAGCGCGAAAGGCACCACTCCACGATCCTTTGGAGCATAAGTCAGGCAATTACGACAACTTCAAAATCCAATCGTACCTGCATATTTACGAAAATCAGGATTGGATGCTTGAAAAAGAATCTTGACGCGGTCCAGAGGAGCCACGACAGTCTTTGCCTGTGAATGTTGAGCTGGCCGTATTATCGAAAGTGAAATGATCACATACCACACATCCCGCTACTCCTCCAGCTAAACCTGATCGGATGATGTAGTGCCAGCTCTGTTTGTCTTGAGGCGAAGTCGAGACATTGGGACTCATTCGCAAAGCGCTATACAGGGCAGTTCATGCAAGGAGTGCCGGGTTGGAGAGGTTTGTGTGGGGAGGTTTGGGAAGGGGAAGTATGGTACATTTTTCTCAGAACTCTACTTTGGTTCCGATAACATGAGCCGTTCCGACGGCAACTCCCATCCTCCCACGTGATTCTATCGCCATCTTATTATAATTTTGACGCGTCCTCTCGGCCTGACTCAAGCTTAAAAACAATGTCATCGAAAACAAAGACAGACGCCAAAGTCCCCGTCTTGAAAGGACAAGAAGGTAAATTTGCATGTTTGTATGTTTTCAAAGAAAGAAATCTCATGTTAATTGAGCAAGCCGAAGACAAGGTACTTGAGTACCTGAAAAGAGTGCGAACAAGTTATCGTTATCTCGTCCTTATACTGCTGAATCATGGCTAACAACACAGATGAACCGTCCATATGGAGCCATAGATGTTGCTGCCAACTTGAAGGGTGCTATTCCGAAAGCCGCAGTTCAGAAAATCTTGGTCGCTCTTACTGAGAAGGGGCAATTGGTGCAAAAAACATATGGCAAGTTTTACCCCGCTGTATATGCGCTCAATAACTTTTCTTCTTTCGCAGGCAAAACAACCTTCTTTGTTATAAACCAAGAAAACCTTGATTCAGTGCCTAACGATGCACTCGTTGCCCTTGAGACTGAGCAGAAGGCCATTGATGAGGCGAACAAAACACTCGTGGCAGACCTCAGAACGGCACAAGCAGGCATTTACAAACATTTGCACTTCGACTGACTACTTAATCTTCCTCCAGAGCTTGTAAAATTGAAAACAGCTCCTAGTGACCAGGAGTTGGATAGCCAACTTGCCGAGACTGCCAGGACTGTAAGTCATCTGAAGACCTAGTCACCGCAGAATCGATTATAGTACTTCGTGTCGGTCAGATATCATCTCTGTCTACACGCTTGGAACCTCTCAGGTCTGGTGCGCCCTTAATATCAGAAGCAGAGCTGGGACATGTCGATGCCGAGTGGACTCAATGGCGATCAGAATGGGTCAAACGTAGGAAAGTCTTCACGACGTACGTTACTATAGATGCTCCACCGAGGGTGTCTTGGTGCCGTGATATCAAGATTGACGCACCATTTTATGCAGATTCTGGCAGCTTGCGACGGATTCCTTGCCTCCTCAGGATGCAGCAAATCTTGCCGAGGATCTTGGTGTAGAACTAGACACTCCTGAGCACGCCTCTCTGGAACGCAGTAATCTATGTGCTGCCTCATCGAATCCCTTGAAACGAAAGCGCTAGGTTCTGTCTAGCCTCTCTGTTGCCGTACTTCCACTCATTCTGCGCTCCCATGTCTGATTTTCATACTTTCTGTTTCTCAAGTTCAATTGTATACATTTGCTGTTTGTCCAGCCTATGAACTCAGTCATTTCAACGAAATACCAAGGCATATCAAATTTGTTGTAGCAAACACCGCGGTTGCCAGGACCTTCGTCTGCGGTCTGTGTGATTGTATTCATTTTCGTTGAAAATCCTAGCAAGGGGAACAGTCTTCCATATGGTACCAGCACCTATGCACAGCATTCAGAGCTAAAGTTGGTATCGGAATGGAATATTTCCTCCCCACTATTTGCCAGGTATGCCCACTTGTCAAGCACTAGCACCGTCACCTAGCGCCTTGTAATTGTCAGTCCAGTGATACCCCTTGCGCCAAACGCTGACGCGCAAGTAGCACAGTCTCGTGATCCAGGAGATGATCTCCGCCCATTCTCATGTTGCTATCGAAGACGGTAAAATGGCATTTGAAGTATCAATCGTGGAAGATTGACGATGCCAATTGGTATCTTGTATTCGTGGACTCGTGGACTCTTGGACTCTAACAGTTTGCTAACTATTGGCTCTAGAAAATTGTATTTCCAGATAGGCCGACAAACGTGATGTGTAACACTTCTTCTCTTTTATCTTCTCCTTATGCTAAAGCTCACAGAAATGATGCCGTGACCAAGCCTACCTCTATTTCAAGAATATTCTAGGTAGTATACCCTTCTGTCACATCTCCGACGATAGCCTTGAATAAGAGAGTTTTATCGCCAAAGTGGCTTATTTACCTCCTCAAATTTGACAGAATTTACAACGTAAGTGCCTCACTGACTCAAAACGCCGAGCGCAACGCATGCATGCTTATACCTTTAACTTTGAAGAACATCTCAACACAAACAAATGGAGCAGATTCGCCTTTTTCAGCACGTATAAGTATCGTGCTCGACTTGCCCCTTGGCCAACTGAAGATGCTAAAAAAAATCCTGCCTCGCTCTAAGAGATGTCGGTAAGTTTTATACAGTAGTGCCTGCCGTGCGGAAACCAATTCAAAGGCGTTGCCATAAGCCTCTGCAGTGTATCGTGTGATATTCTCGAAGGTTCTTCCAGGGGTCAGTACAGGGAAATGTCTTTCATGGAAGCGAGTGGTAATTGCACACGGCGTTGGTTTGTTTTACAAAGCGAGTTGAATACGGAGCCACTTTTCACCTTGATTGCAGTGGCACAGAAAGGACTTGCGAAAAAGTGGCATCAGCTTCGGTAATTTCGGAAGTACACCACAAACATGTACAAATAAGCTCTTCGTCATTCCATTCGTCGAACCTCGTTCTCTGGTCGCGTTCTTGTCTATCAGAGCCTACGCCACGCCTTCCGACGTTGAATACCCCCAAAATTAATAATTAAACGTGAAACCACTATATCTACGCGTTGAGGTAGAGACGGGCGCTTACTACACCTCCGGATCCGTCTTGCTATCCTGGGCCTTTCAATTCTGCAGGTCGATCCTTGTTCTCTAATTCTCTCAAAGTCAGCCAACATTGTCAATCTATTGCTGTTATGACCGTTACTCAGCGGAAACCTCAACACCTACCTGATGAGATTCAAAGTATGTCTGGCTCATGAGCCCTCGGTTGCGCGAACTACTGACATCATTGTGTAGCTGTCAACGAACCAGGCGTTCAATACCAGTGCGACTCGTGTTCCTGTGATTTGACTCATACTATTCGCATCAAATGCGCCGATCCAGTATGCCAGCCCGAGGATGGGGTAGATATATGTCCACCATGTTTCTGCGAGGGGAAGGAATTTGGAAAACATAAGAGAGGACATGCCTACCGTGTTATTGTAAGTCACTATTGCTCTACGTACATGTAACACACGTCATAGGCCGCTCTAGGAAATTAACTCGTACCCCATCTTTACCGAAGACTGGGGAGCTGATGAGTGAGCTTGACCATCTCGCGCGGTATTCCCTTCGATTGATGTTCCTTCAGGGAGCTCCTTTTGATCACGGGTCTTGCGAGTCAAGGTATTGGGAACTGGAAGAAAATTGCAGAACATGTCGGTACTAGGACCAAGGAAGAGGTCGAGAAACACTATCATGATGTCTATGTAAAATCTCCAAATTGGCCCCTTCCAGTAGGTCCTATTTATTTTTCGTTGCATCGCATCTTTTCTGACATCTCGTAGCCTATGGATCGCGAGTTCAATATTGAACCAGAAGAATTTCAAGAGCGGAAACGAAGACGAATATCTACAATGAACGCCATAGTCCCGCCTCCTTCCAAGGTTGCTCCCACGTCTGCTCCAGGTATTCACGAGATCGCCACATTTCTTCCTGGTCGCCTGGAGTTCGAGCACGAATTGGACAACGATGCAGAAGACCTGGTGAAGGACCTGGAATTCGGAGTATGTCTTGCTTACGGAGGAGACCAGATACCAGAGGACGAAGAAGATGCTGATGTGCGAGCGCGAATCAAGTGGAAAGAAGAGCACAAGCTTGCTGCCAAAAAGGCTGTTGCTGGGAGAAGCAAAACTCTACCAGCTGGAAAAGGCTTCTCAAAGGGGCCTTCATATGTTAATGGAAAGACTAACGGGTATCATGGAAACGGCAACGGGGACTTTGTCAAACAGGAAACAAAGTTGGGCGATGCCAACAACGGCACTACCTCTCAGGATGAGGAAGTAGAAGAGCCGACACAGCCTCCACCATACGAAACTGAAGAGTCATTGAAGTTCAAAATGACGCTGATGGAAATGTACATGCAAAGGATAGAAAAACGGCTGGAAGGCAAAGCTTTGATATTCAACAGAGGACTTTTAGAGTACAAGAAGGTTTGGTCATGCAATTATTTGGGTTACTGCCATTCTCTGACTCGTGCTTTGACTTGTTCTTTAATAGATGCAGGTTGCTGAGAAGAAACGACCTCGCGAAGAAAGAGATATAATTCACAGGCTGCGACCTTTCGCCAAACTTCAGACAGCGGAGAATTATGAAGCCTTTGCATCAGACATACTTTGTCAGGACAACTTTTTTCAATCACTTCTTTGACTTACGTTACTTTCCAGATGAGGCTGTCCTTCGAAAGAGAATTTTGGAATTACAAACCTATCGCCGCCTTGGTCTAACCACTACCGCTGATATCGACAAGTATGAGGCAGATTTGGCTAAAAGGGTATGGTCCCTATATTTGCCAAGAGTGCAACAACGCTTACATTCGTCTAGGCCCAAGCTAAAGCGAATCCTGCTCGCGAATATCACAACAATGACCGGCTACATGCGCGAACCGTTCCACGGCATTCCACTGGTCCAGATTCTCGACGTGGCGACCGCGACTCCACTGAACGCGAAACAACACCCAGACCACCTGTGGCAATGCCTCCCGTTCGCCGCCCACGTAAGTGATTACTACATCGTTATATGCCATTGGTTCTCACAAGAAGTCGTCCAAAGCTGCGCCACTTAATCTTGCTAATAGCCCATCTCTACACTTATTAACTGCCGGAGAACAAACCCTCTGCGCAGGGCTGCGCATCCTTCCCAAACCCTATCTTGTCATCAAGGAAACATTGGTACGAGAGTACGCTAGGAGAGGCGGGAAGTTGCGTCGCCGAGAGGCGAGAGACCTAGTTAAGATCGATGTTAATAAGACCAGTCGTATCTGGGACTTTCTCGTACAAGCGGGTTTCCTCAAGATCAATAACGACCCAATTACTGCTCCCGCCGCTGACCCTAGGTAAGTTATAGCCCATAGCTCTGTCGCTGATTAGTTTGTTGAAAGTGCAACAGGGCATCTGCTGCACCATCTCTCGCCCCTTCAGTCAACGGCTCGCCTGTGAAGGATACACAGCCTCGTCCCATCTCGTCCCCCCTTCCGCCTCCCCCACCTCCAATAGCAGCTGCGTCGTCGTCAGGGAGCCATAATGGCTCCCTGTATAATGCTTCTTTGTCTTCGACACCAACCATTGCTACAACAAGTTGGCCTCCTAAGTCTGAGGTGTCGTAACGTTTTATCTTGTATCTTTATTGCTTTCGCATACCTACCGCATTTGTATTACCAGCCACGCATTCTTATATATCTCATCGCTCAATAATTTCCAATGACCCAGGTCTAAGCGTTTATGCAACAGCTCAACAACAGCTCTAAACCTGAGGCTGCAGTGTTTGGATTTAGCTTCCAAGTAAAATAAAGATTATTCATCACATGATCCAAAAATTTCTGTAATTGACCATCGCGTCTTGGCTTGCGAGGATCGATCTGTGCTTAATTCTCGCTTTCAACCATTTTAGAGGAGCTAGGCGAAACTGCACTCTTCATCTTCATCTCCTGATCCTTTTGAACTAAAAAAATTAGCTGATCATGGTCGAAGCGCACCATCACAGAGCAACACTCAAACAGGTGTGCCAATTCCAATTCTTCGCTGTATGCGATCACTGAACTATGTTTTTTAGAGCAACAAACGTTTCAAGTCTAAACATGCCACAAAATCGTCACTAAAGGATGCTGCCAAAGGCGAGAAATCAGTTATGATCTACCGATTATGTGTGTGCTCACTAATGTCCAGGTCGCATCGCTCGCACATCTCCAAAAGGGTCTGCAACCACAAATGCTGCAGCTCAATCGAAGCTCAATCGAAGGAACAATGCGAAACAAGTTCAAGCCCAAAAGCGCAGTGCGTTGGTCTCGGCAACGCGTGTATTCAATGGTGTAGACGGGGCACCTAGAATCGTTGCTGTTATCCCCCTCTCGCACGACATTGATCCTAAAACTATCGTCATGTCTCTGTCAGAACCATTGGATGTTTTATCTGAGGATTGTCCACAATCAGGATTATGGAAAATGAAGTGCGTGCGATATTGCATCTATTGAGCTCAACCAACTGATATAAGATTTAAAGGGCTGAGAGGTTCAAAACATCCATCCAATTCATCAACGTCCCATACAAGAACTTCTACGCTGCCCTCGACGCTTGCAAAGTTGCTGATTATGTCGTTTTCGCGCTCTCAACCTCCGTCGAAGTCGATACTTGGGGCGACACGCTCCTTCGCACGCTTCAAGCCCAAGGTCTCCCTGATGTCGTGACTATAGCTGCCCCCGAACCATCAATTGATCCCAAAGCACGTCTGGGTATCTTGAAATCCCTGCTCTCCTTCATTCAATACTTTGTCCCCAGCCAGGCCCGCATTTTCGATCTTCACGCAAGTTCCGACCGAGTAAACGCTCTTCGATCACTGTCGGAAGGAAGGCCTGCTGATGTTCGGTGGCGGGAAGGCCGATCGTGGATCCTGGGAGAGGCTGTGGAGTGGGAGGATGGGCAACTGAGAGTCACAGGTATTGTGAGAGGAGTGTCTCTGTCCGCGAATAGACTAGTCCACCTTCCAAATTTTGGAGACTTCCAGATTTCCAAGGTATGCTGAATAGGCGACACCTTGTGAGCATATATGCTGACTCTGCATAGATCCTTTCTGCAGCTTTACCCCGGCACTCGAAGGCCGGGCAAGTAATGACGATAGACCCAGACCCAAGTGTCCTGGCAGAACCTGACGCGTCCGATGCTGACTCTTTGGTGTCCACCAATGACCCTGATGACCTTGCTAATGAACAAACGTGGCCTACAGAAGAGGAAATGAACGGTGGAGACGATTTGGCGCAGCCATCATTGCCCGATGCAGAAAAGGGAACCACTCCCAGGATCGTTAAGCGTGTTCCGAAAGGCATGAGCGCCTATCAGGCGTCCTGGATCGTTGATGAATCAGAAGATGAAGATGAGGAGGATCATGAACCTAGAGCTGAGGGAGAGGAGGTTGAGATGCAGGAAATTGCGGAGGAGGAAGAGATGCAGGACATGCCCGTCGACGATGACATGGAGTCAGAGCGGAAAGTGACTTTCCAGGACCTGGACAATGAAGAGGAGGAAAGACAGTGCGTGTCTACTTATGGTTGAACCCAAGGGATGAATCCCTTAACTGACTGTATCTCCAGGTTAAATTCTTGGAGAAATCGAGAACGCGAAGAAGAAGAAGATCTACAATTTCCTGATGAAATTGACACACCAAAAGAGATTGCGGCCCGCGTTAGATTCCAGCGATTCAGAGGAATGCGGTCATTCCGAACAAGTCCTTGGGATCCATATGAGAACCTTCCCAGAGATTACGCCCGTATATTCCAATTTGAAGACTTCAAGCGGACTGAACGCGGCGTGCGCCGGAGAGCTGAGCAAGAACTGTCTGTGGTAGAGGTGAGACAAACATCTCATTGAAGCAACTCTCAGCTACTAACTGGGTTATTATGCGTAAAGCCTGGCGTTCGTGTGACCATATTCTTGAAGGATGTTCCCCAAGAAGCAGCAGGAGCCGGACCAGTGACATTATTTGCCCTCCTCCAGCACGAGCACAAGATTTCTGTGCTGAACTTCACTGTCCAAAGAAATACGGAGTATGATGGGACCGTCAGATCAAAAGTAACTTTATCTGATGTACTCAAGGTTTATACGCAACTCACGCTAATTTACAGGATCCCCTCGTATTGTGCGTAGGTCCCCGTCGCCTCCAGGTCAATCCCGTATACAGCCAACACACTCGCGGTGGAGGCAAGGGTGCAAACAATGTGCACAAGTTTGAGCGATTCCTTCGTCACGGCCTGACAAGTGTCGCGACCACTTATGGCCCTGTGATCTTTGGGAAGCAACCCTGTATATTCTTGAGGGAGACCTCCGATGTTCAAGGTTTGCTATTCATCTTTTCGAGCAGGACTTCCGCATTAATTACGACGACTCAGCACCTCAGCTCATTGCAATGGGCACCTTCCTCAACCCCGATACGACTCGCGTTGTCGCGAAGAGGATCGTCCTCACTGGGCATCCATTCAAAGTCCATAAGAAGACAGCGACAGTCCGATATTTGTTCTTCAATGCGGGTAAGCATCCTAGTCCCCCCGTTCACCCTTTCGCCATTCACATGACATACAGACGACGTACATTACTTCAAGCCCATTCAACTCCATACCAAGCATGGTCGCACAGGCCACATTCGCGAATCTCTTGGCACGCATGGATACTTCAAGGCCCATTTCGACGGACCCATCAACCAGATGGACACAGTCTGTATGTCATTATACAAGCGTGTCTTCCCGAAGTTTTCCACATTGTGGACGATACATGGTATGCAGGATAGTGCACACGCGAATGACGACGCTATGGAGGAGTGATCTTTGGAATGACCATGTCCATTGTAGGCTCCTCTGTTCCTCATCTCTTTACCGATATCTTGCCTCGAATTGAATATTTGTTGTCGGCCTCCATTGACACTCACAGTGCTTACTGCCGTGATGTATATTTGTGGCGGTTACGTTGCCATAATCTGGGGGGGTGGCGCTGAAACAACTAATGCCTTTCGACAGACTGCGACACCGAATTGCAGTACATGGATGGGCATAACACGGCATAACACGACGAGGGCACATCATTTTGCAAGTGAAAGGAGTGATCGCCGGTAAATCACTCCACAGAAGGCTCCACTTCTCCACGCGCGGACACCGCTCGCACTCATTTCTTCGGGTGCCTCAGCCTCCACACTAGGTTTCTAGCGCATACCTAGTAATGGAAATTTGAACTTACTAAACTTACTCCACCGCCCCTCGCGAGCTTTGTGGTTGATTCTCGATGAAGCTTCTCAAATAGGACTTAGCTTGAGACTACCTTTCATGTGCAAAATGGATATTCTGGCTAAGATTCAGCTGACATAGGTGGCCTGGTATATTGGGTTGTGGGTAACTAATAAATTTAGCTTTGTCAAATCTAGAAGTTGATTAGCATTGAACACACACTGCAGCAAAAGAACGAACGTGGGAGGCTTTCTTGATAGTTGACGAGACTAGCGGTTTTTGTGTTTGTCGAGATCGGTGTCATCGACTGGGGATTCTGGTGAACACGGTTGAGACGTGGCATCTGGAATTGGGTTACTTTTTGGATTTCTTGCACCAGGATGGTTGCACGCACCTGTAGATGATTTTGAGATGCGGTAGTCGTGAGGAAGTTTGGCTGCAGCAGCTTGGTGAGCGTCAAGAGCGACGCAAGCAGCAGAAAACTGCTTGAGAGTGTAAGCAGCAAGAGAGGAGGAGTAGCGTTGGTGGGAAGAATCAGACGAAAGGGCCATTATAGACGTGGGGAAAGGACAAAGTGGATATCAGTGTTTATAAGGGATTTTGGTGGCGCGTAATTGAGACCCTCTTTTTTGAAAGATGACATCATCCAAAGAACAACCTCCGATCTCCGGTCTCGGCGTTTCAGGGCCTAGAACGTAGAGTAGAAGTCTTTTATCGTCTCAGTACTCGCCGACTCCAAGTTACAGTTCTATCAATCATGTCCGTTGTCCATGTCCACACCTCCTCTAGCACCCCATCTAGTCCTCCACGTTCATCCCACGAGGGCTCATGCGCTGGCTTCGTTGCGATGAACTTTAATACATCCTTCACAGTCACCAATCCCGTCAGCACGCCGTGGTTCTCGACCAAGATCACCCGTGGCCTGATATAGATTGTCAGTATACGATTACCACTCCTGAGACGCATCACATACCCCATTCGTTTGAACAATTGCATGACAATCTCCAAAGGGAGCTCGGGAGACACTGTCATGGGAGTCTGGGGAACACGAGTCAAAAAGATTGTCAGAACGCCATTTCACACTGCTTACTAGATTCACCCATGGCCAGAATCTCAGGCCACCCTCTGACAGCCCCGACTCGAAGAAACTGGTTCCAGCCGCTTCCTCTTCTATTCCAAAAGATGCGCTGTGCCCTTCACGGTCGGGATCATGGGCTGCAAACTGACATCGGGTATCATCGTCAACACGAGGCATTTTTTTTGCTCGATCTTGCAGGGCATCAGCTAATTGTGCGTGGGTGATGTCCAGGAAGGCGAACGAACCAAGAACGTAACGCAATTCTGTGCGTCCTATGTAGCCAATTATATGCCGTAAACCATCGGCGGATATGATAGGGAATCCTTTGACGTTAGTTGATTCCAATATATTCTCTACACAGGAAGTTAGACATTATTTGCATCGTGTGATTTAAGAAACTCTACCAATGTGTCTGACATTCGTGCCAGACTCTACCAAAGTATGTATCTCTGTGCGCATGACGGCAGAGACTGCCAGCCTTCGAATGAACAAGGAATCGGAATCAAGGGAGAAAAACATGTACCTGAAACATTGTATGCATGGTCTTCTTTTTCCAAGAACGGGAAGCCATTGAAACGGATCATCTCGTCCGCAATTCCGTTGGTTCCTAGGAAGTCGCCAACAGCCTTTGTCACCAGCAACACGATCTATGAAATAAATCGTCGTAAATGACGTCACAACCTTGCGTAGATTATATTCACCATAGTAGGAAGAATGTAATTCAGCGCTCCGGTCAGTTCGAACATGATGACCACGACGGTCACAGTGATTCTCATGATCCCGCTGGACATTGAAGTTAACTGCCTGTGCACTGTAATCAACAACAGAATTCTCACCTTAGCGCTGCAGCTGCACCCAAGAACGCATAGGTTCCAGGTGTGACACATGGACCGTCAGGGGCACACACTGCGAATATGCCACGCCCTTGGTACGCTCTGAAGAATCGACAATCAATGCCTGGCATCTGATAGGGGAGAGCAACAGCCTCACTTTTCCATAGCCTTGACAAAGATACCAATCATTCGGCCAAAGGTGGCACCGATGGCCATAGAAGGCACGAAGATACCAGCAGGGACTTTGCAGCCGTAAGAGATTACGACAAGTCCAATTCTGATGACCGTCGCAAGCAGAAGAGAGTTAGAAATACGCCATTGCGCTTGCGTCCTGCAAAACAAAACAAAAAATGATTGGCCTTTGGAAGGTGATACGAATAAGCAGTGCCTACTGGCAAAGGTTCCCAACATCTCCCCCACCCTCGCATTCTCGAAAGAGAATAGCCATACTCGACGTCATGTCCATGCGAAGAAAGTGATTGAAGTATCCTATCATAGCAGTTATCGTGGCGAGAGTGACAGCTTCTGCTACGCCATGATTTGCAAGATGTTTCCGACGGAATGCTGCCACCTGGAGATTGAACTTGACGACGAAAGCACCATAAAGCCCCTGAACAACAAAAGTTAGTTAACCCTCAGATATAACGCGAAAAATACATACACCGAATATCCCTAGAATGACATAGAATATGATTTCGAAGAAATGCCAGTCGCGATCATAGGTAATTTGGAACAACACAAGTTTTCCGGTGCGGAATGGGTTCATGGCCTGGGCATCACACATTGAGTTAAGATAGAGTATAGAAGTTTGCGTCGACTAAAACGTACAGATAGGGTGACGGTCGCGACAAGAGCACAAAAGAAACTTCTCCACATCGTCTTGATACTGAACCCATGACTCATTTCCTAAGGTGACAGTGAGTTCAGTAGAACGTAAAGAATCGCGTTAGGCATACTAACCTCTATCGAAAATAAAACACCGCCTATCGGCGAACCGAAAGCGACAGCCACACCAGCTGCACTTGCTGCCGTAATGATCTCCCGCATTTTTCCTACTCGACATTATTTTGTGCTCGTTCTACTGCTATAAATGCTCACCTTGACTCCGCGAGAATTTTTTGAACAATCCAGCTACTAAAGAGCCAATGCAACACGCGACGTGTACTGAAGGGCCCTCCTTGCCCACTGACAACCCCGACGCAATGACGAGAGGCTAAAATTGGCATGAGCACATATTACGATGAACAGTCCATGGGACCGCACCAGTGTGATACTTTTGATGACAACCGTGGCGAAGCCAAGATAGCCTTGCATGACAAAACCCGCCAGAATGCATTTGATTTCCGAGATACCTGAGCCTGCCGCGTACTTGGCAATAGATTTTACCAGGTGTGCCGCGATAAAGGAGAACATTGTCTGTATTGCGTCACTATGAAGCCCATGAATTCAAAGTGAAATTGCACGTTACTCACCGCGAACAAAACGAATACGAGCCAGCGACCCATCATCACATTGCTCCACGGGTGCCACGAGTCGCACCCGTCCACCTCCTCACCCTCAATTTCCCAACAGCAGAACTGTTGGTTCAGCCACCACCCGTCCGAGCAATATCCAAATTTGATGTCGGAGAGCCATTCGCTCACGATGGATATAATGGCTGCATTCACGCCTATGACTACACCTACGGGCCACAACATCAGTACCCGCACCAATGCTCATATAATAACAAGTGCGCACCCGCGAGGCTCACGACGAACCAGCTTTGTCCTATGTCCATAGCCTTTCGCGCCTTATACCATAACCACGGCCACCACGCGCGGGTATCATGTCGCGCATGTGCGGGCCTGGTGTACGAGTGCGCCGTGCGGATACGGCGGTTCCGCTCGAGGATAGAGTCCTGGATCCAGTCTATGTCATAATCCGAGATTAGAACTTGGCACCCATATACAAGTACTGTGACATTACCTATAGTCGTGAAGTCCTCATATCGGCTTGAGACCGGAGGTTAGTTAGTATGAGAGGCGTAGCATCAACAACGAAGGTTAATACCGTATCTGCTCGAGCTCGTCGTCGTCTAGGCCCTCAGCGGGATTCATGTGCACATATGGGCGAAAAGTCAAGACTTTGTTAGACGCAAAGTGCCGCAGCTCATCGAATTCATGATGGCCACGTGAGAAAACGTTCCTGAATTCAGGTAGATATCCGTGAAGTCAAGATATAATGCAGTTTTACATCGTACAACAAGTGCAGTACAACAGGAAGCATGAAGCACAGGGTATAAAAAGGCGTAATCTAGAAAGATGTCAATAGAAAGATTTTCACACCCATCAAGGTCCAAGGATCAATGAATGTCTGTCCACCGCATGGGATATCGTCGTTTTGGAAGAGAAGGAAAACTAGTAGGGAGTGGACGGAACACTTTGTGTCGCCAGACGGCTCTCGAGGTTGCTAGATGAGGAAAACTCAGTATACATTGTTTCAAGCAAAGGAGGTTCCCATACCGCAATGTCTCTTCCTTCGCTTGAAGTTCCTGTCGTTTTTCGTTCAATTCGCGGGCAACCCTGAGCTCGACCTCGCGGATCTACATGATGTACTAGTTTAAGCATGGTCAACGAGATAGTACGAAATCCTGACCTTCTCTTCTTCGCGACGAAGTTGGTCTTCCTTCAGACGAACGCTCTGATTCGCAAGATCCTCAGGAAGAACTTGCGATTGGCTAGCATTGCAAAGCACACTGAGCGAACAGCTTCAGATAAAAAATGGTCTGCCACAAACCGATGATCCATAACAGTCTTGGATAGCTTCTCAGTGCGGTAGCTCTCGTAAAGGACATCCTCTGTCAGGGACTTTAGGTCGTTTAAGTGGGAGCTATATATGTTAATTAGTATCCATGTCGAATAATGTGAGAAACATGTACCCGAAAAGCGCACTGCGGAGGCGGACAAAGTCGGAGTGGTCTGGGTTATCAATTTCCACGAGACCCCATGGGTAGATTCTGGCACGGATGCTCTCTCCATCGATTTCAACTTCCTCTTCCGAGCCGATGACGGCCAACGGCAAGAGTGCCTAGAGAACAAATTCTGAGTCAACAAGAACATTGCGAAAAAGTGCGCGGCTGGGCGCCACATACGCGAAGCTCCATATTTTCCTGAATAGTGTCCTCGTCATCCTCATCCAGGTCGTACGGGAAATTATAAATAGGAATGTCGTAATGGTCGATATCTTCCATGATCTACCGAGGGTACCGCGGTTAGTAAGAGGTTTAAATTTTGAGTGGACGTAAGAGAAGGAGTAAGATGGAACGCACCCTCTTCTTGAACGCTTGTAGCTCTCTCGGGGTGAGTGAGTCTGAACGGCCGATGACAGGGATGACATTGGCGCGCGGGGAGAGGCGTCGCATAAGCTCGATGTCGATTTCCTTGAGCCTGAAATGGAGAGGGGTAAGGATGAGAAAAGCTGGGCTGACTGAGAAACGTACGAATGGCCCGTGGGGGAAATGAAGTAAAGAACGGCATGCACCCTGCTGTCTTTGAAGCGTGGATTACGTTTAATACGTGACTGCTCTGCAAGAATATCATCGTATTGACGTTCCAGGTATTGGACTATTTCTTCAAATCTAGAAGCCGGAAAAATTTACTCAATTCAAGTAAAGCGCACGTAAATGGAACACACGTACGTGTGTTCATTGTCGACATTGTTCCCGAAGCCTGGGGTGTCGACGACCGTTAGTGAGATGCGAACGCCATCCTCCTCTAGCTCTGAGAGGATATGTTAATGCATACGCAGAATATGTTTGGAAGCGCTGTTTGGCGGACATACCAACGCTAACGGGCTTGATATCGACGGATTCCTCCATAGCTGCGTGCTCAGGGGGGGCGAGTGCCTTGTGAGGCAAGACGAGTTGCTCGCAGAGGGTGTTGACAAAGGTCGTTCGTCCAGTACCAGACGTTCCTATTGGCCAGAACAAAGTTCGTCATAAGCCTATTTTATCAGAAACAGCCAGCCTAGCATCGATACATACCGACGACCATAAGGGTAAACTGGATACCCTTGATCTTGCTTCCACGCCTGCGTCCTGCAGTAGGCATTTTTCTCTGGGTTGAATGTAGTGGTAAGAGAAGAAGAGAGGTGAAGGAAGCCGAGACGAGATCCAAAATTTAGATGTATACAGTTGAGTCCCACTTATACAAAGGCCTCAATATTCCCGTCCTGTTTTTAGAATTCGTCGTGATGGCGATCGCATCTGGATATTGATGGCTACTTTAGATCTTAGCAAGCCCAAATCACGATAAGATAAAGAAATCTCCAACCAGTCTCAGCTGGACAGAGCTGGACGCGCTTGAGCAAGAAGAGTATCAGCACATTTTCCCCGCAGTCGGTTCCCCACATACCCAGTGTCAGAATTGGCACAATCACATGAAATCGCTTCGCTGTAGACGTCAGTTGACCATTTCTGGCTCTCCACATACATGACTGCACCCGGCAAAGGAGAGAAATCGACGACTGTCGTCCATTTTCTGCAGGAAAGCGGGCCTCATATCAGATATACAATAGTGCTTTTAAACTCGCCCCGATACAAAAGTAGACAGGAGCACAAGCGAAGAGCCCTCGACTGCGCTCAAGCATACAAATGACCACGTGTCATGGGTCCTGATTGAATCAAAGATGCGTCAAGCCAACCCTGTCGGTGACCTTCAAGGATGTATAAATCACAGGCGAAGTCTTTCAATTTCCACGCGACAAAGAGCCCCCAACATGACTTCGATCCAGGACAACAAACTTTATACATACACAGACAGGTTGAGAGGTCGCGTGGTTGTCATCACAGGTTTGTTAAGCCTGTGTTGTACTTCGTGTTTAGGGTTCAAATTATTTGATCACTGAAGGCGCTGCCAATGGAATTGGACGAGAGACTGCTCTGCAGCTTGCCTCATATGGGTGCGTCAAGAATTGTATGTCAGGCTACTCAAGATTTCAATGGTGTCGTGTAGAGCAAAAGTAGTCATCGGTGACCTGGATGTCGCAGGTGCACAGAAGACCGTGCGCGAAATTGAGGCTGCGGGAGGGTACGTGTTCTGATCTCGGTGAACTTCCAGTATTAACCAAACCCATCCAGAACTGCCGCGTCCATCAAGTGCAATGTCACAAACTGGGATGATCAAATTGCCCTCTTCGATCTCGCCATTTCCAAGTACGATGTTGTAGACGTTGTGGTAGGCACCGACTCCAGGCAGCTTTGAGAAGCCCACGAACTGACTAGTCCATCATGCTCGAAGGTGCCAAACGCCGGCGTCACGGAAATTGGAGCCTTCCATCAGGTTGCGTTCAAGAACGGCAAGCCCGTCAAGCCAGATACACGAACACTTGACGTGAACCTCTTTGGTGTCATATACACAACGCATCTGGCACTTCATTACCTGAACATCAAACGTGGGGTGAAGGATGACACTCTCAAGGCTGTTGTCCTCATTGGCTCGATGGGTGTGTACCTGCCTGCCTTGTTCATCTGTATATTAACTGAAGGAACCACAGCGTCATGGTTGGGTGTCCCCCACGGCGCGATGTATGCAGCCTCAAAGCACGGCGTCCTGGGCCTCATGCGCTCGCTTTATCCTGAATTCGCACTTAACAATATCCGTATCGCTACGATTCATCCTTTCTTCGCCGGTAGGCCCTTCAAATAATTTTAGGCATTTGACTAGTCTGATTAATACATCCAGACACGAAGATTGTCCCGGTCCCAGTGAAGCTCCTCCTGGCAGGTATCCCGCTTGCTCCCGTACCTCGCGTTGCAGGTGCCATTATCCATGCCGCAACCAACCCAGATCCGGACACCAACGGTGTTGCTTTCTTGCTTAACGACGATGGTCCCGTGTTCATGGTTCCCCGCGAAGAATTCAAACTTGGCGTGTATAAGATGATTGACGAACGGTCGAACCGGCTGCTGAGCGGCGTAGCGGGCGTAACGTATTACGGGCGCCTATTGGGAGATTATGTGCGAATTCTAGGAAAGCCAGTGGTACTGACAGGGCTCGTAGTAGGCGCCGCCAAGGTGACATGGGACCATCGAGAGCACGTCCTGGAGTTCGCTCGTAAATATGTGTCTTTGTGAATCAAGGTATATATATGTTGCTTGGAGTTGATTCTAGATAAGGAGCGGTGTATCATTCTGTATTTGTTAACGCTATTGTAAGGATTACTGTTCGATAAATTCCTCAGAGTACCTAAGTTTCGGTCTGTTATGATCAAATGATGCCAGATCACTGACAATGAGAGCGAGATGTGGCGCACCTGCCCGTTTGGTTCATGCACACCTAGTCAGCCACACAAGCTGCTATTCCCCTACAGTGAAATTTTTTTGCATTTTCCCATTCAGCTTCTATTATAAGGATTCAATGCATTTAATAGCAATAGATGGGGAAAAATATGCAATTACACCACCCTTTTTCAGAAACAATTTGCAGGACGATTTATACGGACGGACACCGACACTGCGTGGTCACCGGCAAGCTGCCCATTTTAGATCCTTGATTTGGAAGTCTCGAAAGGTGCTGCTACCAGGGCGTGGAGCTTCGCCCCAGATGGCCGTATGTACGAAGATTCTACATTCTAGCATGCGGTAATTTCACCGATCTGTCTTTCATGAGGAGTCGATCGGCCTAGGGCATCGAGAGCACATTACTGACAGAGAAGTGTTGGGGACATCGGGGCTAATACATAGAGGGGTTGGTCATTCATATCTCGCTTGTAGATGGCTTCTATGTTGACCTTGACGTCTTAAGTATGTGACTTTATGTACGGGCACTTGTAGCGGAATTGTTGACTGGGATAGGAAATTTGTGCTCTTCGATCTCGAAATTACATGCCGAATTTGGCGTTGTAGTAGATGTCGGTTGTAAGAGCTCTCATGTCCTCATATCTGATGGCAAGGGATCATCGAAGGTGAACGTGGCGAAGATCGGCTCCTTGAACGCTTAGAGACGGGCGCCTGAACAGCGAGCCTCTTCGGCGTATAATGATTACACAGTTGTTGAACGCACCTTGAGGCTTGAGCATCAAACGTGGGGTAAAGATGGGTAAAGATGACCACTCCAAAATTGCTGACTTCATCGGCTCTCTTGAAGCCTCATTAGGCATGTACCAGTATTCGGTTCCACCGCATTTTGCACTTGGAGTTACGCGCCGCGACACCCTAACTGGAATCTGGACCCCCCGTAGTTACATCTACAGTGTTTCGGACCTGCAGAAGAGTCGTAGTCAACAATATCTGCATCGGTGCTACCTCTCCCCCTTTCACCGATCGGGGACTGACCACTTATGGCCTTGTCTGCTACTTACATACTTAGCACGAGGATTGACCCAATCAAAGACAATTCTCTCCTAATGATCTCGCCTGCTTTCGTCCCGGACCCTTTGCGATTGGCGCCATCTCTCCCAACGTCCGAACGCCGAGATCGAGCTGAATAACCGCGGGTGCATAAATGCGAAAAGTTCAGCTCATTTGTCATACATAGCTAGTCGATGGTGGGCCGACAAAATTGTTCGGATGCGTGACGGGCATGTACTGCGTGCCTCGTTGTATTCATCCAAAAAGGATTTTCCAGAAAAACGGCGCCGTTGACGGGGTTTGTAGTGGGCTCCAAATAGGCACAGCTAGATACCAAGTTATCGGGAACGTACACTAACCTCATGCAGAACTATAGATCCTAACGTGAACCGAGGTATCATGAGAAGTCGTTTTCAGGATAAACGAATCTGTCTAAAAATCTTAAGTTTGAGGGGGCCGGTGAAATTTCAAAAAGGACATAGTATTTGTCGTTCTTGGAAGCTGGTTATCAAATCACATCGTGCTAATTCCCTGCTTGGGTTCCCTGCAAGATTCCATGATTAGTGGATGAAGTCAGACATGTGCTTGGAAACATACCGTCTGCTATTCTGTACGCGGATAAACAACCAATCCACAGCTTCCCTGACACCAGTCCTATTTTTCGAACAGCTACGTTAACCCAAGTACCATTCAGAGCATTGATATAAATACCCTTCAATAGCTGATACACCAAGTACCTCTAAGCTCGCGATGCGTTCCTTGCGCACCGCGCGCTCGTTCTCAGGCTGCCCATACCGCGTGTCTCTTCGCGCACTCTCTAGCTTCCGTTGATACCAATCTTCGCCGCGCGCTCGTTCTCAGGCTGCCCATACCGCGTGTCTCTTCGCGCACTCTCTAGCTTCCGTTGATACCAATCTTCGTAATCATGGCGAATTTCCTCCACTGATAAACTGAGTTGTGAATCCTGTTTGTTAGCAAGCAGGAGCAACGGCACGCCCAGGATCTGTGGGGCCGTCAAAACAGAGTCTATTACCTTCCATTAGAAACGCAGCTGTCCGATGTTAAGATAACAACAGCAAGGAGCACGCACCAAACACCTCCCATCCTTCACCGAGACGTTCGCGGTCCTCCGCATCGATGACATACACGACCGCATGGCAGTCGTCGTAGTACTTGTTCCAGATGTTGCGTATACCGCGCTGGCCGCCAAGGTCCCAAAATTGAAGAATCGATGACGGGAGCGTGATAGTGCCCGCTGAGATGCCGCTCAGGAATTATTTATGCGACGAATCACGACGTGTTCGCGTACTGTTCTGCCCGATGGTAGGCACTATCTTATCAGACGCAAGCCCAGGAGTATTGTTGTAAAGCGTTTTGATTTTCTCGAGGAGGGTCTGCGTATGGAATTGCTGAGAAGTGGAAGGTGCAACGGATATAATGGTTACTGACTGTCTTTCCGGCTCCATCGAGGCCAATGATAATGACCGAGAACTCCTCCTTACTACTAGACTGTCAGAGGCAGAGAATTGACAAGCCAGGGCCCACCGACCGCGTCAAATGTTCATGCAAACCCTTGAGGAGATGATACATACTAGAGCTCGCCAAGGCCAAAGTCCTGGCGCCACCGCCAAACAAAAGGTAAACACCTCGGCATCGTCTCTAACCCTCACCACCTCAATATGGGGTATTACACGTCCTACTACTCCTATGGCTTCACTACCTTCCTCGTAATAGTAATAGCACTCTACCTTCTCTTCACTGGTACGTCTCTGTCCAAGGATCATTTTAAAGCCTTTAAACTCATCCCAACTTTTTGGACAGACTCGGGAGAGGCATTCAACATCGGCCGATTTCTTGAGGAGACAAGTCCATATGCATGGGCTGGGACCGGTATCGGTTTATGCATTGGGCTGAGCGTACTAGGCGCTGGCTGGTGCGTGTCTTTAGTTCTCCGGTTGTGGTGGCGGTGACATGACGAATGACGCGCAGGGGAATCCTGGTCACTGGCTCGTCTATCCTCGGCGGAGGCGTCAGGACTCCTCGAATTACCACCAAGAATTTGATTAGGTGTGCTACTCCGTACTCTCTGATAAGAGCGCTGAATAACATGACTTAGCATTATTTTTTGCGAGGTCGTCGCTATTTACGGCGTTGTACGTCCTTTCGTTTCAGGAAATTCCTCTCTATCACCTTAACATTTTGTCGTACAGATCATTGGAATCGTTTACTCGGCAAAGATTCAACCCGTTCCCGAGCACCTGCTCTACACACCCCAAAACTACTTCACTGGTACTCATATTAACCAACCCAACATTTGCTGAAGCTGACCCTACCTAGGCTTCGCCTTGTTCTGGGGAGGTTTGACAGTTGGCATATGCAACCTTTTATGCGGTGTCGCAGTTGGAATCACCGGCTCTACCGCAGCAATCGCTGACGCTGCGGACCCCAACCTCTTCGTCAAGATCCTTGTTGTTGAAGTATTCGGTAGCATCATGGGTCTATTCGGGCTGATTGGTATGTCACTTTTTACTTTATATTTTGTAATATGCTCACCGCTTGTGTGTTTTGCTATAGTGGGACTCCTGATGGTCAGCGCAGCAGAGGATTTCAGTGCAGCAACTGGAGTTGCGCGCGCCATCGCATCGCCATACGTAATCTAATAATGCTCGTTGCTGTACTATACCCTCGCAAATGTACTCCGCAGATCAAGGACTGCATAAGGACCCAGGGATGGTCAGGGTTCAGAGATACTAAATGACATATGCGGTGGTTCGTGTACATCTATCGAGTTGGAAATACTTGGGTACAAGCACTGCTGTTAAGGCTCCTGAGGTTATCTTTCGAGTAGGACTATATTCTAGTACTTAGGTAGACAGACCCTAGTGGCGGCCATCACCGAATACCATATCAAACCGTTCAGGCAATTTCTGACGAATTTGTTCGCAATCTTTTCGGCTCAACCCCAATTTGACGCCCGAAATGCACACCTCTCATTGCTGCTTTCCACCACCGCCCACTCTCCCCAAACATGGCGTCCAAGCCAGTAAACTACCCCGGCCTCGTAAGTGTGCCGCGATTCACAACACTGCTGGTTTCGCTGTTGGTAACTCTGGGATCTGGGACGAATTATGTGAGTATTGACCTGCCTGGGACTACATTATCGTGGACGCTTATACCATATCGTAGGTTTACTCAGGTGAATTGCGCGTAATACGTTGACCAGCACATGGTAACATTCAAACAGCTTACGCCCCACAGTTGGGCTCACGGCTTCACATTATACACACACGCAGCTCAACATTGTGGCATTGGCAGGGAACAGTGGGTATTTCACGATACATCCAAAGCCTGCAACTCATCGTAGGCAGTCGGTGTACACGTTGTTGGACCTATCTGGGGACGGATCATTGACCTCCATGGTCCTCGCATCGTATTAGCTTCGGCATTCGTGCTATTCCTCTCAGGTTACAGTGGAATCAGATATATCTTTGACGCTGGCCTGGACCCAACTTCTACGACAATCTCAGCCTCTACATTCCTTGCCCTCGTGCTGTGTGGTTTCATGACGGGCGTTGGTGCAAATGCGGGCGTAAACAGTGCGATCAACTCGACGGCCAAAACTTTCCCGGACAAAGTGGTGAATTCAATCTGTTTCGTCGGTGTCTACCATCATACCCATGTTTTTATGCGTAGCGCGCAACAGCGACTGGCGTAGTCAACTCCGGCTTCGGGCTCTCCGCATTCCTCTTCTCTATGATCGCCCGTGTTGCGTTTGCAGACAACACATCATCATTTCTACTGCTCTTGTCTCTTGGTACCTCAATACCCATGATCTTAGGCTTCTTCTTTGTCCGGCCAATACCCCTCCCCCCAACTGCATCCGGAACCCCAGAGGAAGGAAGACGCCAAGCGTTGATACCGAGGAATGACGAAGATGGGGAGACAAGCGCACTCTTGGCAGCACGAGAGGTCCCGGAGTACGTTGGCCTACGACATAGTACGACGGTGCAATTGTCAAGGCAAGCCGCGCTGGACCAGGGTCTTCCTGCAAATGTATATGGTTATATGCTCTGGACTAGTAGCGACTTCTGGCTACTTTTCGCTATCTTCTCACTGTGTAAGTTCTTGGCCTGGAGGTGGTTATGCAATAACTCATACCTCTATCCCAGTGGCTGGGACGGGCTTGACCTGTATGTTTCCTCTTGTCCAATCAAACTGTTAGCTCACATACGGTCAACCAGTCATCAACAATGTCGGGTCGATGTCCCGAGCTCTCTACATCAAGTCTACAGAGGTATACAACCCAATTGATGCTGCGCGTTGGCAAGCCACCCAAGTGTCCACAATCAGTGTCCTTAATGCCTCGAGTCGCATCTTCATCGGTAGTCATCTCTCGTCTTATCAATTCGTACCTACTCATATAAGTGTATCATCAGGCCTTGTATCGGATTACGCAAAGATCCGTTTTCAGCTACCCAGATCATACTCGCTGGTTCTAGTGTCTACCATGTTCTTCATCTCTCAAGTGACAGCGGTCTTGATAGTGGACGTTCAACACTTGTGGATGGCGAGTGCGATACTGGGCCTTGCACACGGTGGCACGTACTCTCTATTGATAAACGTGTGTCTGGAGTGGTTTGGGATAAGTCAGTCTTTATAATCTGATACTTCTTCAGCTACTTACGATGTCCCATTTTCCGAATTACTACAGTTCACTTGTCTGAGAATTGGGGCTTCCTCTCCTTCGCGCCCGTCATCGCAGCAAATTTGTTCTCCATTGTATTCGGGCGCAACCTCGATGCACACGACAACCCTTCTCATAGCACCACTAGCAGAGGAATATTGATGGCTACCTCTACTACGTGTAAACTCGGGAGAGAGTGCTATGTCGACGCCTTATATCTGACGATGGGTGCATGTCTCCTAGCTATGGTGTTAAGCGTGTGGGCTGGATGGCGTGATCGCATACTTCCACAAGGTCAGACGGAGGCGGAACAGTCAATCAGCGGGGACCACAACGGCGACCGATGACGGACAATTACAAGTAATTGAGCACAGGAGTTTAGTGTGGCGCGGTCACATGTAAATTTGATGAGCACTTCGGACCATGAAACGCACAGACGTTGCACAGGGAAATTCTCATTTTGCCAATTCTTGAGAGCACTTGAGATGGTCAACCCAATCTCCTTGACAAATCAAGGTGTACATATAAAATTTAAAGGGAGATAAATGATGCGGAAAATGGCCATCTCCGAATTTAGATTTGACTAGAGATAAGATGTCTTTTTGTTCGGTTCCTTCTCCGGCCCAGATACCCAAAATGCAGGTTGTAGCTGTAGCACCTCTAAACCACCACTCCCCTCTGCATACGCCCAAAAAATGGCATTCAAACCAGAGTATCCCGCCCTTCTAAGTGTGCCAAGATTTACGACGCTCCTTGCTTCACTCTTCGTAAGCCTGAGTTCTGGCTCGAATTATGTGAGTAGTTTACATTTACATTGTTATGGAATTTAAACAGACTCGCAGGTTTACTCAGGTGAGTACAGGGATGACGCATTTATTAATACGATGGCAGTATCCGATTTTTGAACGCAGCTTATGCTCCACAACTGGGTTCACGGCTTCAAATCACCCACACTCAGCTGAGCATTATCGGGTTGGCAGGGAATAGTGAGTCATTAAATGAATCAAGATCGCTTCGTCTTACTATGGACAGTCGGTGTACTGAGCTCTGGACTGCTCTGGGGTCGAATCGTCGACCTCCATGGTCCTCGCCCTTTATTGGCCTCTGCATTCGTGCTGCTCTTCATAGGCTACACGGGCATAAGATATATCTTTGACACAGGCTTGCCCGTAACTTCCACGGCCATCCCAACTTCCGCCTTTTGCGCTCTTGTGTTATGCAACTTTATGACAGGTGCAGGCGGCAGTGCCGGTGTGAGCAGCGCAATTAACTCGACAGCCAAAACTTTTCCGGAAAAAGCAGTCAGTGAATATAACTCTTGTCTCGTCTTTGATGTACTTATCTTATATTCACCCGTAGCGCGCCACAGCGACCGGTTTCGTCCTCTCTGGCTTCGGGCTCTCAGCACTCCTCTTCTCTACGATTGCTCGCGTGGTGTTTTCGGACAACACGTCATCGTTCCTACTTCTCCTGTCTCTCGGTACCTCGATACCCATGATTGCTGGTTGGTACTTTGTCAGGACCATACCGCTTCCCCCGCCAGAGATCACAGAAGAAGGAAATGGCAGACCACGCGATGAAGAAACCAGTGCACTCTTAGCAGGGTCAGAGGGCGTCCCAGAGTACGTCGTCTCCCGAAACAGTGTACTTCCTCAACTGCCGAGGCAAGACGCCCTTAACCAAGGCCTCCCACCCAATGTCCATGGCTATATGCTCTGGATTGGCAGTGACTTTTGGTTACTATTTGTCATCTTCGCCCTGTGTATGTCTCTTCAGAATTCTGCAATGCAACTACTAATTTCTTCCTGGTAGTGGGTGGGACGGGTTTAATGTGTGCGCATCTTTCCGCTAGCGAAATTGTCAAGATAACTCATGAGCCAATAACTAGATATTAACAATGTCGGGTCAATGTCCCGAGCTCTTTACATCAAGTCTGTAGACGTTTATAATCCAATCGATGCCGCGCACTGGCAAGCCGATCAGGTCTCCTCAATCAGCCTGCTTAATTTCTTTGGTCGTATTCTCATAGGTATTCTCTGTGTCCCTCTTTGATCTGCTCTTACTCATACCTACTCAGGCCTTGTCTCCGACTACACCAAAAACCGTTTCGGATCCCCCAGGTCGTACTCTCTTGTCCTCGCGTCGACCTTCTTCTTCATCTCACAGATCATGGCGGCTCTAATAGTCGATGATGTCAGACACCTGTGGATGGTGAGTGCGATGCTAGGTCTAGCATATGGGAGCACATTGTCTGCAGTGATGACCACCTGTATGGAGTGGTTCGGGATGCGTGAGTTGGACAATTTAATCAATTCCTCTTAAAGTACTCAGTCTGGTATCTCTCATTTCTCAATAGCCCACTTCTCGGAAAACTCGACCTATGTCTGTTTGTCGCCCATCATTGCTGGAAACTTGTTCTCTGTTGTATTCGGGCGCAACCTCGATGCACACGACAATCCTTCCGTGTCCATCAGAGTGACAGCAACGACGTTATTGTCAGCTACAAACACGTGTTCCCTCGGTAGGGGATGCTACGCCGACGCGTTGTACATGACAATGGGCGCGTGCCTCTTGTCCGTGATACTTAGTGTGTGGGCTGGATGGCGCGACCGGAGAATGCTGCAGCGCCAATAAGTTTTACGTAGTCATGTAACCGAGTAAATTATGGCCCAATTTATTTTAATTGGTTTACCCTTTCAGGACGCGTATCTCTATGTATGCAAGGTTCTGACTTGACAAATAATCGAACTTTGAATTCAAAATTTTTGGAAGGTTCGACAAGGCGCGCAGTGCCAAACGCGCGTGACGTGACGTGTCAAATTCAACTTCTATGAGTCTTTTCCAGGAATTCCAACTGAAGAGTTCCAAGTTTAATAGCCATTCCTTTGTGATACTTTATAGCCTGCGGGATGCCAAACGAAAGCTTGAGCTCGAATCTGGATGTGGAAATTGGAACGACTCGGCTGGCGGAATCTCGGAAAATCATAGAACCGCCGCCGCTGCCGGGTTCAATAAATTAGCATCTCGACGACATCGATGCTCGGCTCAGTTGGGCACCTTGAATGAATGCCTCGCTTCTTGAGGCTGTGGCATTCAGCAGCACTCCTCTCCACCTTCGTCCCGCCGTTGAAAGTATGGCGTCCAAGCCAATAGTCTACCCCGGCCTCGCAAGCGTGCCGCGATTCAGGACGCTCCTTGCTTCTCTACTCGTGACTCTATGTGCTGGGACGAATTATGTGAGTATTCATTTGCCTATAAACGCTTGTGAAGACCCCTTAACGTTCTTTATAGGTTTTCTCAGGTGAGTTTACATGGCATGATGAGATCACAGGCTACAGTTTGATAACACCCCACAATCTAGCTTATGCCCCACAACTGGGTTCACGGCTACACATTTCTCACACACAGCTAAATATCGTCGGATTAGCAGGGAATAGTACGTGCTTCACGGTTTCGTGAAATCGTAATCATCTCCATCTAACCGAATCCACATTCAGTCGGTGTAAACCTCGCAGGCCCCCTCTGGGGCCGGATCGTCGACCTCCAAGGACCCAGCAGCTCCCTCGCCTCGGCATCCGTCCTGCTTCTTCTAGGGTACACCGGAATCCGATACATTTTCGACGCAGGACTTCCCGCGAATTCCACGGCCGTCTCAGCACCCACCTTCTACGCTCTGGTATTGTGTGGGTTCATGACGGGCGTGGGTGGGATCGCGGGTCTGACGAGCGCCATCAACGCGACTGCCAAAAGTTTCCCGGACGAGGCTGTTAGTCAACTTTTCACTTTAACTAAAGCGCCCTTTTAATGCTTATCATTTCCTTCGCACTAGCGCGCAACAGCAACAGGCATTGTAAACTCCGGCTTTGGGCTCTCTGCGTTCTTATTCTCCATCATCGCACGCGTCGAGTTCACAGATGATACATCTTCGTTCCTGCTTCTCCTATCCCTCGGCACCTCGATCCCCATGATCGGGGGCTATTTTTTTGTCCGAACGATACCACTCCCCCCATCACCATCAGAATCAGCATCTAATTCGACAGTGGAAGGAGGAAGCCGCGACGAAGACGAACGGACGCCACAGAGAAATGAACATGCTCGTGATCGCAATTCGGATAGGGAAACTAGCGCCCTGCTCGCAGGCCCAGAGGCCATCCAACGATACGTCGGCTCGCCGCATAATATTAGCGGTGCGTCCGAACAACTGCCGTTGTCGAGACGAGCCGCGTTAGACCGGGGAATATCTCCTAACGTGTACGGTCACGCACTATTGACGAGCGGCGACTTCTGGCTCCTTTTCTCCATCTTCTCAATATGTAAGCCCTTGTCTTCCTACAACAGGGAATCTGATTTATTTATTTTCTGCTGGATAGTGGGTGGGACTGGCTTGATGTGTAAGCCTTTTGCTTACCCAGCGGGGATTCAGAACCGATTTTTGATAATTATCTAGTTATCAACAACGTAGGCTCAATATCCCGAGCTCTATACATCAAATCCGTAGACGTCTATAACCCCAAAGACGCCGCACGGTGGCAAGCCGACCAAGTTTTCTCGATAAGCCTACTCAACTTCTCCGGCCGCATCCTCATCGGTAAGCTTCCCCCCTTTGAACTTCCCCCTTCTGCAAGATTATTATTCTTACACTCGCCCCCCCTCCCCCCGGCAGGCCTCCTATCAGACTACACCAAAACGCGCCTCGGGTTCCCCTATTCCTACGCCCTCGTGCTCGTCTCAGTGTTCTTCCTCATCTCACAAGTGATGGCAGCGTTCGTAGTAGCAGACGTCGAGCAGCTGTGGATGGCGAGCTCAATGCTAGGCCTCGCCTATGGGGCCATGTACTCCGTACTATTGTATGTGTGTTTAGAGTGGTTCGGGATGCGTGAGTACCTCGGCATAATCCCCTGCACATTAAATCTTACCCACCCACCGCGGCAGAACATTTATCAGAGAACTGCGGATACCTCTCCCTTTCGCCCATCGCTGCGGCGAACTTGTTTTCCATCGTGTTCGGTCGGAACCTTGATGCGCATGATAATGCCGTTATGATAAAGACAGCAAGGTCAATATCGACGGCGACTGCGTGTACACTGGGACGGGAATGCTACGTCGACGCGTTGTATTTAACAACTGGCTCATGCTTCTTGGCTGTATTGTTGAGCGTGTGGGCGGGATGGCGCGATCAAAGATTAGTTGGGCGGTATTGACTGAGGACAGTAGGAGGATAAAACTTCTAATTGGTTGGGTATATATACATATACAGAAATACAAAATACAAAACTGAAAATAACATAATAATCATAATCACATCTGTAAGCCGTCCATGGGCCCTGGCATAGAATGAATGTGTGTATCCCTGCTCATTTCTTGCCCTCGTCAAAAGGACTCTCCGCATACTCGAGACCATCGTCCGATTCATCCTGCGACTGATGAGACTGCGAGCGCTCCAGCGCCGCGGGCTCGCCCGGGCGCAGAAGCGCGACGGGGCGTTTGGGAAGGAGACCGAATTTGCCTGGGGGGGGATTAATTTGTTTTTGCGAAGGAGGAAGAAGAGAACATACCACCGTCAATGGGAGGACTCGTAAGTCCAGATGAGAGGCGGGGGTCACTGGTTGGTGGAGTCGTAACTGGATTCGTAGGAAGTGGTGGTGTGCTCCGGGCAGCTAGAAATGATCAGCGTTTCCTATTCACCTATCCTCACAAATAACGTACCAGCCTCAGGGGTGACATCATATCCCTGCATCCCTCCCCCTCCAAGTATAATCGGCGGGCTCTGCGAAGTCTGCCTGCGCAGACTCAAACTCGAATCACTATCCACATTAGGGTCGTAATACGCAGGCTGCTGCATCGCTAACACGGCATGCCTGTTCTGACCATGGTATTGGGAGTATGGGACGTTTTGCTGCTGCTGCTGCTGGAGTTGTTGTTGCTGGTAGAGATTCTGCTCGTACTGCGCGGGATCGTACGAGTTGGACCCGGAGGACCAGCTCTGGCCGGATGTTCTATTGGAGGGTGGGTCAGTGGTTGATAATAATAGAAGAAAAAATTGGAGGTTACCCAGACCTAGGCTGATCCATCTCTTGTATCTTTGCCTTGACTTTACTGAACAACGACCCGATCGTCTTCTTGCCCGCTAATAGTAAGTAGCAGCCACATCTAATCAATACCTCCTTCTGTCTTGACAAGATCAAAAAAAAAACTCACTCTCTGCAAACTTCCCAAGCTGCTGCTGGATCTCTGTCATCGTGTCGCCTGCTTGTCCCTGTCCTTGTTGGCCTTGATACTGATGCGTAGGCTGCTGCTGTGCGGATGAATTCCGCGCCCACTGCGGCCTGCGCGTCTCCTGCTGCGCAACCCACGCTGCCTGGTGCTGCTCCTGCTCCTCGAGCATCAGCCGGCGCGCGAGTTGTTCATCGAGGTCTTCTTGGGTTTGCTGTGGCCATAACACATGAGCTTCAAAAAGGAAGTAGGGGGAAAGCAACCGTACCACAGGTGCTACGACCTCGGGCTGCGGCTCAGGTTTATACTCTGGATCGCTCATGCCAAGTAAGGCTTCTATAGCGCGGTCTTGGGAGCCGTTGACAGAGTCGAGGACAGAGTATCTAGTATACCCAGTTATTATTTGGGAGAAGAGAAGAGGAGGGGACGAACAGGATTAGCTCGTCGTAATCGGGAAACATGGAGTGGAGAGCGGCGATGCGAGGGTCTTTTGGGCGGGTGTCTGCTGGGACTGGGGGTGGTGGGGAGGTTGTTGTTGGGGGTGGCGATGAGGTTGTGGTTGCTGGTGGGGTTGTTGCATCTTGAGGCGGAGAGAGGTTGGAGTCAGTCATGGTTAAGGTGCAAGTGCAAGTGGGATCAATCAAGTCGACGCGATGATCAGAGTTATAGATTAGATACCAACTGCCGCAATCCGCAGTGCTGAGGGTTATGTCACCGTAGGCTTCCAGTATTTCCTGAAAACATATCGCAATTCATTGTTGCTCAAATGGAACTACGAGCGCATCACTCGCCTTCTCCCTGACTGGCTCTTCCTGTCACCTCAGAAATCGACATTCCCAGATGCCATATATTGGGTTCTGCACATTACTTTCTGCATCTCCTCGCGCTGTCGTTGAGCTGAACCGGCGGTTCCTTCTTGCCTATTACAGATAATCGATATTTGTTTTTGTGCAGACTGACGGCTCAGCGAATTAAGCTGTCTGTCTATTATCCATCATCCATGTCCAATCCAGAGCACGCGGTTCGAGTCCGGGGCTTTGACTTTCCATTGGGGTCTTTAGAAATTCATATTTTGTGAGACTTGATATTTTTTTAAGAAGTGTCAGACTGTTGTATTCGTTCTTGTCAACACACTTCTGCAGTACGTTTAAAGTCGGTTTTCCTGGCGTTCGTACCGACGATAAATCTTCGTTACATTTATTTTTTACCCCTTGTTTCTGGATGCATTGAATATCAATTACGTTCGTGATTTAGCAGGCCCATCCATCCCCAATGAGAGGTGGCTGTCCATCCGGTATACTGTTACATGCGTAACCTCATGGCACGACCATCTCTTGACTCCAATCCGCAATCCACAGCTTGACGATGTGATCGCATATGACGTACGGCGATTAAAAAAAAAAACAAGATCATACTTACTGTTAGTGTTTTAGTACTAGACCAGGGACTTGCATGCGGTGGATATGTTTTCCCTCTATAGGCACATGATTGATTAAATTTATGTAGGTCCCCCTTAAAAGGGGACAACCTCGGAAAGATTGCATCGATGAGTGATAGCGTGTGGTCCGATCAAGAAGATCTCTCTGTTCGAGGGGGGAAAATGAAATCAAAAGTGTGAAGAGCAGCCCTTGTGGTATTCATTGTGAAAACGGATCGACATACAAATACAGTATGAGAGGGCGGAAAGGATGTGGCGGTATACAAGAAGGTGGTGGGTTTGGGGCGTTAGTATATAATACGGACCAGGTTTCATAATGATAAATCAGTCGAGTCGTCGTCGGTGTCGTCCAAGGAATCTAGCACATGACAGTCTAATCCTCATCCCTGCCCCTCTTCCCAACGACAGGAGCAGCTGGGGCCTGAGCTGCGCCGGTGACACCCACAACCAACCCCTTGAGCCACCCGTTCTCTCTCCTGAGCCCCTCGCACTCCCTCTCGAGCTCATTAACGCGGGCCTCGAGCTCCTTTGCCCTGCCCTCGAGGGCGGCCTCGCGCTCCTTCTTTTTGAGGCGGAAGCGGGCAGATGCGGCGGTGTTGCGACGGCGTTTGTCCTCTGCGGCAGAGATGCCCTGGGGGGAGGGCGTGTCTTCCCTGGTATCCTCGGGAGAGTCGGCGGCGACGGTGGTGGAGACGCTCGCTTTGCGAGTACGGGCACGTTTGGTGGGAGGTGCGGAGGTGGGGGGTGCAGATACTGATGGGAAACCGGGGCCGTGTAGTGCGATTAACTGGGCCAGGGACGGCTGATGGGGTGCAGTAAAGGGGTCAACACCGAAACCAGCGAGGAATGCGTTGAGATCGAATGAGGGCTGTTGTTCGGTGGCTGTGACGACATTGATGTGGCCGTCGTGGATCGCAGACTCTCCAGTGGATGGCCCGTGCGAGGAGAGAGCTGCTTCTTCCTCTTCCTCTGTACGGGGTTTGCGACGGTATGTTTCGTCGTTTTTTGTGCTCAGAGGCCCATCATCCTCAAAAGCAAGGTTGGTCCAGAGGTCAAGCTGGGAAGAAAAGTCTGGATAAGGTTGACCAGAGAGTAGATCGTGGCTGTCTGCGTTGTGGTGGATGGGATGAACGACGTTGAGGCCCTGGAGATTGGGGGGCATATTGCAGTAAGAGACGAAGCGAAATTCGGCTAAAACTTGAAGTAGTAAGATTTCGGACCGCACACTTCCGATTCTCCGAAATAATCAAATTCAATGATGCTCAGTCAGCTCAGTCAGCGTAGTCAGCGTGTCCGTATCTTCCGCGGCAGTACCGCTTCTCTCTACATCTTTCGTATAGCTCATATCCTCACCTACTCCTCCTTCAACCACCTCTATTGCGCCATAATCTTCCCGCCCCTTGTCCTGTCTATTTCCCATCATTGTATCGCCCACCTGATCCTTACCATCAATGAAATGTGCGCCCTTCTCATTGCGCAACCCTCTTCTCAGATGATGACATTCCTCATCAAGACGTTCATGGATCAATAAGCAATCTCCTCCTTATCTTTTGTGATCCGGCCTTGAAGACTATAAATGTTCGCAAGTCCGAAGACGACCGATCTTTGTCTCTTTTACCTGCTACAGGTATCGGCTTATATAATCGGACCAGGCCTCACCAAACATAGCGGCACAGAATCAAATCAATAGCAAAGAAAACTTGAACACCATCGACACCAGAGCCTTCATTTGCAGCATCAAACCTTGTATATTCTCGTCATTGACACCCCAGACAAGAGAGGAATACAGGCTGCTCTTCAGTGCCCGACATGACAATCGCAGTGGCTGGTGGCGGCGTGAGTGGGTGGCGTTCGAATTCGTTTATCAACACATCATAACCAGATTCGTCGCACCCCGGGCGGGGCTTTCAAGTTGGGCTCATTGAGGGCCCTAGGCCTAGGGCTTTCCGGACATGGGGCCACTTTTTTGGGCTCGAAACCTCCCGTCATGGTGTTGCCTGTCCAAACTTGAATATGCGACGCTTCGAGTCCGACGCACCGTGAAAATATCACTAATAGTAACAAGTATTCATGCCTCACCTCTTCCCGTATCCAATCACGTACAGCTGTTTATCAACCGATTTCAATTTCGATTTCTGCGCTTGGCTTAGCTCAATAAATAATTGCTGTAATCGATAGTGGTAAATATCCAACCAACACTCTAACATGTGCCAAGTGCAAGCCAAGTGAATCGTCAAACAACAGCTCGCACGGATGTCTGTCACATGTATACGGGATGGGTACGTCGATGGAGTAAATTTGTTCCATAAACAAAGTTGCAATCGAGCCTGTCGATTGTTAAACAGCTGCAGCATCAGAAAAACGCAATACTAGTACGTGCCTACCTTGTGCCTACCTTTTTGTGCCTACCTACACACGAAATGCCACTCCAAGATCTTCGTGTAACATCTCTTCGTCTACTCAAGAGTCATAATCCGACTCTGACCCACGTATGGACCTACGAACGTGTGAGCGGTCTAGCAACCCAGGCCACCGGGCCGGAGAACCTGAGGTCACGCCTCTCGAAAATAACTGATACACCAGCCATCGTCCGAAGGCACGGCAAGGCGAGCATTTAACTCCCACCCAGGCTTGGCGTTGTGCATCTGAATCCAGAATAGAAGGTAACGTCGAGAGCTGAGCCTGAGCAGAGTGAATAACCTGAGGTCCTGACGTCCACCTTCATTATTCCCTTGTTTTGCGCGAGAGTTGCGGTACATGCGCCAGGTTTGAGAGCCGCGCCGCCGAACCCCCGCGTTCACGCCTCAGGGTTTGCTAACGACGACCACCACGAGTAACTTGAGGCCGGGTCCAGCGTCTGTAAATTAATTCTCCAGAGAATCCCACTTGCGCGCAGTGCGTCCGAGTACAAAGGCGGAGTTGGTAGTACCTGAGCAGGGTAAATAAATTGAGGATTTCTTCGATGAATCATAATAGCCGTCCGAGTAAATTCATCAAAACCTCTGCGTGCGCAATTGCCCCAAAAATGAAGAGTCACGCGTAAAATGGAAAACTCGTGGCTGGGCCACCAGCCGTGGGAGGTAGGGCTTGAGCCTGATCGCCACGTTGGCTTCAGAGTTCGACTAGTTGTACGGACGGATCCTGAGAGCCGTGGCCCGGGGTATGCGAGACACATCTCGAGAGCCCGTCACACATTATAAAGGGAGGTAACACGGGGGTTAACCGGCTGAATCGCCAGTCGCATAGTTCGAGGACATGACGTGTCATCCTCGCGTGGCTGCTAACCGAGAATAACAACCTGGGGGACAGTAACTTTGAGGCTGAGCAGAGTAAGTTCCGACGACTGCTGTACGGCCACCTGGGCCTGAAGTACGTAACATACGTCCTCGAGTCGGAAAAGGACTGGCACTTGCGCCTGCACGTCACAAACCGGGAGGAGGTAACGTCGAGGGCCCAAGTAGAGTAAGTAACCTGAGGAGGGGGCTCCCTTTTGTCCTGAGAAAACACGTGCATGACGAGACAACTAAATGTTACTGCTTCTCGTGTCCATCGAACTTGAAACCCTTCCTGGTGGCCGGTTGTAGTGGTAAAGGGGACGTGTGATGCTCGCGTGGACTGGTTTCAGAGTTCGAACTAAACGTATGTGTGAGTGCATCTCGTACGGACGGATTGTAACACGCCGGGTGGGTCCAGAGTTCCTTGAGTTGAAACAGGATGAGACCGAGTCCAATGCATTACGATATAAAAGGAGGTAAACGTCGAGGGCGCCAGCCGCGGAAGGATAGCGTTTACGCGTGCCCCTCGCGTAGCTGGCCTTTCAGATTTCGGTTCTCACAACGAGAGTGTCAACCGTCATACGCCTGGTCCGAGGCATATGTGAAGTCTTTTCTAGGTTTGACAGTAATTCATAGAGAACCGGCGCGTGCGTTACGCATCGCGTATGAGGCCTGATTGGAGTACATGCAACCTTTGCGGGACCTCGTTAGTTATTATATCCCTTTTACTGCCGCGCTAAGAGGTGCTTGCTTCCTAATAATCGATCGTGTGAGCAAAAAGGCCTTCAATTGCGATGCAATACACTCAGCACCTTCCTGGACGCCAATCGGTCAGCGTTATCTCCTTTGATCCGAAACTTCGAAACGTCCCCGTACTTGGTGGTGGTTACAAAGAACGACGCGTGACCGCCTTGTGTGAGCACCCATTGCTCATCAGCCAGCATATGAGCGACTTCGCGAGGACCCGGGATCAGCCACGAACGGTAAGTTATCGAGGTATCAAGCGTAGGAGTCCGGAGTATGTCTGAGTTGGAGAGTTTAGGCATAGTGCAAGCTGGCCTATAATCGGTCATGTATTTATCCTGCCAGTCATGGAGTCATGGGTACGCGTGCATTAATCCCTGAGGAAAGACCGCGCCATGACAAAGGCGAGCGTCGAGTACTTGAGCTATACCATCGGAAACGCGGTCCAGAACTCCAGTTGTGCTTACTTACATGGGATGGTGGCTGTCAGACGTCGTCGTCATGACGTAAGTGCAAGCACAAGAGGAGAAAACTGAGAAAGGAGTGCACTCAAGGTCCGCCCCGGGTGTTCCGTGATCGTTGTCAGTAACATGCCAGCGGTCACGGATATGAATTTGAAATTTGTGAGAGCCACACAACCGTATACAACAGCCTGGTCTAAAATAGATGATTTGTTAGTTAACTTTGGTTCGAAGACGGGTTAAATAAAGATAGGATTAGAGAGATCTGAAAACCGTAAGGGTGGCTCGAGAATGAATAGAAAAATACATACCAGACGGAGCTGGGAGGGGATCAAGTTCCTTAGATTAGATCCTGTGTATATTGTCATCAATAAAATTAGCTAGATGCTAGACCAGGGAGGTAAGTGAAAATTCAACGAGGGAAAGAATGTCAACCAGCTCAACAATGCTCAAACTCCAATCCGACTGCCCATCGGTGAGATTTGTTGCCAATAAAGAAGGCCATTATGGAAGGGAGAGTCTGCTGACAATGACCCTTAAGTGAGTACTCCGGCAAAGAAAAAAGTAGTTCCACCTGAGGGATTAGTTGTTGTTGTCAGTGGTAATTCGTGATCATCACGAATCTCGATCCTCAGGTAGACGAGGATTTTCGAAGAGGAAAAGACCAGAAGACATCGCGTCCTCGACGGCCGGCCACTCAATTGTTGACAACTGGAGACCGATAGCCGGGGAGGCCGGTAGCCAGTTAGCATGATAAAACCCGTCTTCTTCCTTGACATCAGACCGTCCAGAAATCTCCAATATACAGTCTAGCTGATATATACATCGTGTAAAGGTCATTTGTGCTAGGGGTGAACGTAGGACGACGGGAGGCGAGAAATCCGAAGAGGAAACGAAACCCCGACGCGTCCTCGGCTATTCTGTTTCATCGGATGAACGGGGTCTATTCTCCAACCAGGCGAATCCACGGTATCCGTGCGATGAAAGCCGTCCGCGAAGATGGCCGTAGGCACCCTACTGGGGGCGGGGCCGAAGAATTCTAATGAGGAAAAGGAGTGAGTGCTAAAGGCCCGCCATTCATCCAGATTGATCCAGTTCTCCAAACTCGCCAGGCAATCTAACTGCATTTCGACTGTCTGTAACCCTAACCGCGAACCATATACAGATGACAAGCGTTCAGCGGACAGGTCGTTGCTATTCGAATGACCCTGTGGCGGACAGAGTCGGCGAGGTCCCATTCCCGTGAGAATAAGTAGTAGTATCTGAAGGAGCCGACAGTACACATCACTTGAAGAATTAAGATCCCCGACGGGGTGGAGGTATGTGGTTCTTGTCTTCTGTGTCGATGCCATACAGAACGACGCAAGATCGCCTGCACCGGAATGGCTTCATTTTGTCTGGCCCCCGTCGTGTCTCGCTTGGACAATACAAGACAGATAGACAGTCGGCTTGTTCGAAATTGTCAACTCGAGATGTGGATGCCAATATTCACATAATGCGATTGATACATTGAAAGAAGCCAAGTTGCACATAGGATAACCGAGGGACCTGCAGGGAGCTGAATCCGGAACCGAACGAAGAAGTCGGTGTTCTGCAATACTCTACATATAGGGGTCAGTCACCTGGGCTCGAGGAATGCGAAGTCAGCATCTCGGTCAGTGGTATATCGTATCCGATTCAAACCTTATGCACGATGCACATCAGTTGCAATTTCTGGTGTACGCATGTCATCGGACAGGGATAATAAAATAGGCTGCAGACCTTGTCAAGCCTTGTCCAAAATTGTGGATGTTCGCAGACAAGATTTCAAGAGAGAAAGGCGCGGGCCATTTGAGCGATGTTGGGATTTCAGTGGCGCCTTTTTATCTGCGGCCATTGAGGTAAGACCTATCACGCCATGGTGTCGAACATCACACCGTAACTCGGGAACGAAATATGACGAACATTTTTATAAGCAAGTCGCGATTGACGGAATAATATATGGCGCCAGTAGTGATGATACGAGAGTAAAATAGCATTGTACATATGAAGACCATTGCAGCAAGTTTGAAGAAACAACTTTGTAGCATCGGAACTCGGAGATAGCAATGCCGGCCAAATCCGGAGGACATTTTCGATCCCACCATTTTGTCAACGCTTTTTCAAAAAGTATCTCTTACATCTGTAATACCCATGCGTCCCATACTCCCCACAACCCTGCGACACACTGTCCTTCGCCGCACAACATTCCAAACACGCGGAGCCCGTTTCGCGTCAACGTCTACTGAGGCTGCACAACAGAAGGCGAAGGATGCGCTAGGCGGTGCTGCTGAGACTGCGGGGAAGGCATGGGAGGGCGTTGTGAAGTTTTTGGGCCCTGTTGGACAGAGGGCTGGCAATTTGCTCGGAGGTGCGTTTTTTCTATAAAGTCGTCGTTTTGGTCGAATAAGTCCCCCTCCGGACACCTTTAGTCCTCTTATTATAACTACGGCCTGTCATTTCTCAGGTCTTATTACACTTTGCTCTATGATTTCCACCCCGTTATTGGAACTGGTCTATGTACTAATTTACCGACGTATCGTCGTCTCACCTACAGCGTACCGTGAACCCGTTGTCTACAACCTCTCCGTCACCCGGGAACTCCTGAAGCAGATCTACCGAACTGAAGGCCTGGCGCCGCCCTCGCTGAGCACCATCCAAACCGCATACAAAACAATTTGGGAACGTGCGACAAACGTCGCTTACCTCCGTGAAATTGCAGGTAACGGTGACCTCGCCCGCATAGGTGTGTACGCTGTCGAAGCATATGGTATCTTCAAAGTATGTCTTTTTCGTTTCTTTTCTTTCTTCTAGTATGCTGACACGGTGTGTATAGATTGGTGAAATTTTTGGAAGGAGGAGTCTTGTTGGCTATGACCTCCATTAATTTGCGATGTGACTTTTTCGACCGTTTTGCGCAATTATTATAGATGGGCCGGTCTTATCCACACGTTCGGAGTATCAACACTGAAGACCTGAAGGACTTTTACCGGTGTACATACGCTTCGAAGTTTGAATGGTTCGAGATGTAGTGACTAAAAAGACGGTTAATTCCCGCCAGCTGTATGTCGTAAAGAGAAGAAACGACATGTCTACAAGTTTGCAGTTGAACGCCATCTGCAGCACGATGCATAGCGCCACCGCGAAGTTCTAAGCAATTGCACCCTCAAAAAGTCAAATAACCGCAATTTGGAATAGATGAAAGTACAATCATTGTCAACGATACACCTCTTGAACTGCGTACGCAGGTGCTGTCGAAAATGTTAGTCAGAGTATCTTTTCGAATTTTGCTGGAAGTTGCTGGTCAAATTACGTAACCAAATTAGTAATGGCAACATATTTCCACCAGTGACAAGTGCTAGTGAACTCTGACTGAACTTGCCTTGTCCCTCATCAACAATTAACATGGCCTCTAGTGAACCACTTGTTCCATTCTTCAAAAAGAAGGGGAAAGGCCGTCCTACGACTAGTAGGCAACGCTCGCCATCTCCCCAGGCGAATGCTATATACGACTTAACTTCGGCCAAATCACAAGTTGTGCTACCAACACGAAAGACCAGCGGGAACCTTCTCAGTGCAGGCACGAAACGTTCCGCGGCGCAGAGAGACGAATATGACAATGACCCTGACATTCCGGAGAAGGACGGCCCCGACGTGAAGTGGACAGCGTCTGGTTCACACACAAATGCCGCGCTGGAGATTTTAGCTGGTGACGAGGCGGAAGAGCTCTTGGCTAAACGGCGGAAGCAGGACGCAGGGTCAGACGACGAGGAGTTACCGGATGATGGACAGTACCGCGGCCAGGGCGCGTACAAGAGCCATTTGGTGAAGAGCAAAGAGGTGCCAAAGGCGATGAGGGTTGGCCCGCAGAGGAGTACGAACACCATTCGGACAGTTACCATCGTTGATTACCAACCTGATGTCTGTAAGGACTACAAGGGTAAGTTGAAATCCTGACATTTTGCGTGTCTTACTAACCTGTTTTCTCCTACAGAAACGGGTTATTGTGGATTCGGAGACACATGTAAATTCCTGCACGACCGTGGTACATGTGTGTATTGTCAGTTTGTTTCCGCCGGCATGAAGCACTAACACCGCGTTTCCCTAGATTTAGCCGGATGGCAGCTTGATAAGCTAGCGGACGATGCAAAGAGACAAGTTGGGGACGAATCCGAGTCCGACTCGGACGACTCGGACGTCCCCTTTGCGTGCCTCATTTGCCGAAAACATTACACGGACCCTATCATGACGCGCTGTGGGCACTACTTTTGTTCTTCTTGCGCCATCAAGAGATTCTCGAAGACGCCGAAATGTCTTGCATGCGGTGCAACTACTGGAGGAATGTTCAACCGGGCCGATAAAATCATTGAGAAGATCAACAAGAAGAAACAGGCAAAAAAAGACAGAAAGGAGGCACAGGCCGAGGCCGATGGTCGGGCACAGGATATTGAGATCGAAGGGTTGAATGCTATGGGGGCAGACTCTGACTGACAATTCTTCCTTTGCCTTTCGCGGTATAGATGTGCTATGTACTACTGAGGCGAACCTGTACTCGGAGGGTTAGGGATCTTTTGGAATCTCCAGGGTTGTAAAAGACTTCTTTGCTTCAGACCCTGATCGCCACCCTTTTTTTTGATCCCTCCTCATTGTCGTGTGTCACAAACAACATTGACGTCGACCTTGTCATGCAAGCAACAATTTAGGTTGACGGCGGCCAAGGGGCGTCGTCACTCAGCCTTAGCCCTTCAGCAGTGGAGCAGAACTTGCACAGGAAAGTTATGACTGTTTCCTCTTTACAGTTCACCAGTAGTAGGTTCCGTCCGTATCCAAGCATACTGTGTACCTTGCGCACACTGCCCGAGATGAACAGGTCTACAGAATCTCAATATATTCAAAAATTACACCCTTGCGACATTGCATAATTAGCCGCGGTTGTTAGTATTACTTTTACATTAAATTTACAAGGATTGTTGCACGTGCCTTGCAATAAAGTGCGTCGTTTTCCGGAGATCTGCGATGTTTTTTTCTCCGTTCCATAATCCATTGCACGGTCCAAGAGCGGATGCGATAGGCTGCAGAACCCTCTCATAAGATCGGCTTCATTTGTCCTCGATACCTTTATGGAGATAGTGTTTTTAAGTTTGCTATTGAACTGCGCATAACTATATAGTAAGGAAGCTGTGCGTGGACAAGGTTTTTCAGACTGCGTTTGTCGGTATATACTGTGAGCTGATCGGATCCGCACAACTGTCATGGCTTCAAACACCCACACTTCCGAATCACCGCAGGTCGAGTTGCGACTTTCACGGTGAGCGAAAAAGGGAAATAAAAAAAACATTCGGGACCCAGGCACAACTGTCTAAGTCGCCAAATTGGAGATGGGTCGATACTTAACCGCCTCAGACCTGCCACAAGACCCTGACGTTATTCGGACATCATTTTTACCTCGATAAACGTGGTAACTCCGAATATGATATGGAGTGAGCCTGGGGTGGCTGAACAAACAAGGTTTCTCTAAGCAGGAAAGTAAAGAAACAATAGATTTAGTCCGAACCTCAGATTAGGAAGGTAGAAACTATACGATACAGAATATACATATGTGTAGAACTTTTAATCCCGAGTCATCCACATTCTTCGCTCGACAGTCGACACTAAGAATGAAGACATGTCAGTATTGATCAACACATTCAATTCGTAATTTGTAACATACAGCAGTTGACATGATTACACGGCTCCGCGGTCTAAGAAGGCATTTCATCGCAGCCATTATCCAGGTGACGCTTCAGAGAGTCAGCCCTAGTTAACCAAGGAAGTGATAGATCATTAGAGAATGACGCAGCGGGTCCGAGATCTTCTAACGGACGTACCTGCTGAACTCCTTCTCGCAGAATCGACAACGGTGAATGACTGGCGATGTGAGATGCTGGGTCTCGTGGTGGCGTTTGCGATCATGAGATCTCGAGAATGTCTTTCCGCACTTCTCGCATGGAAACCTCTCTCCCGACGGTGACGCGATAGGTGAACCTGGTGACACGGCTGGGCGGCCGGTGGCGACGCGAGAACGCTGTTCAGGACTTCGTAAAGACGGGACATAAACATGTGGAGGCGCGTAGGGAGAAGTTGAGTATGGGTCCTGTGCTGGCGACTGAGGTGGCTGTCGCGGGGAATACGCGTACAGTTCTGAAGGGGTAGGAATGAATTGGCCACCTTCGGATGCATGCATACCAGGTGTTTGGGAACGCGCATACTGAGAGGGATAGTATGACGATTGTGTCGGATATGTAGATGAGGAATTGGTCTGTGAAGAGCTGCCGCCAGTTGGACCTTGGTAATATCGATGATTCCCACCCGAGGAATAGTGGTGAGATTGCATCATCGGCGTCATGCTGCGAACATAGGGATCAGGTTGCGTCTCTGAAACTGACTTGAGTTATCTGTACTGCTTTCAAAAACGAGACGCACCGTCTGCGTTACCGGTGGCCTGAACATAAAATTGTCCAGACCCCTGTGGTTGATGATAGCCTCTTAAATATTGTTGAGAGTACTGGCCGTTTTCAGTGTAAACGCCGCCAGCGTGATCGCCTCTCTGGTCGTCGTAAGAGTAAGTACGGGAGTGATGCATTCTACAGATGAGATCTCGTGGCGGAGGCGGCGTCAGATTAGAGGGGGGACGGGAAGATAGAGAACGCAGAGCTACGTCCTTTAATAGCCCGGAGCCGTCCAGTTGTCATCTCAAACTTGGTAACAGGTCCTCCGAAGACGAGATTTACGAAACAAGGGCAATTTCGGGTACCGAAAAGGCGGGTTGGCAGCTTCCGCTAAGCAAGTCCCTATGACGGCGCGTGATGGGTGAACCCTGAAATACGGTTAAAAATGAGGCGAGACGCGGTCGAAGCTGGTCAAAGCGCCTTCCATTCCAGGAGCAGCATTAACTTTAGAGGGGGAATTGGGACAAGGTCGTCTCAAATCAGTATCCAGGAGTCGGCGATTTACTTGCCAGGCGAGTCCGCGCCGACCTAGGGAATCTAGAAATTTGGGGTAAGGCTGCAAGATGAATCTTGAGATGTCGCGTGTGCCTTCAAGCGTTAGCAGAATTTTGTGTGTCCAAAAATGGTTAGAGAGGTCCTGGGAGATATCAAATTTACCAACAACTGTAAATGGGCCGCTATACACTTATGGGGAGAAGCCGGGTCACTGATCGAAATCATACCCATCCATACAGATAGAGATACTCGCCTCGCAATACGTCTTCGCTCACGAGAAGGGTCGCTTTTAAGGCTCCTTCGCGCGACTATGTTAGTCAAGATCGTATGCTTGGCGAATATGAACCGGTCATTAAGTCTCCTCTGGATCTAGTATAAATATTAAGCATATAGGTGCGAAAACACGGGTCGAGACTTCGGCTAGCTCTCGGTGCAATCAATCAATACACTGTACATAAAGCGTTAAAGAACGACATAAAAAGCGCTGCACTGGAGGGGAAGTCGATCCGTGCAGTGCTTGTTGATGTCCGTCCATATCGCATCTTTTCTTCAAGAAAAAAAGGATCACCAGGAGGCTCAGGAGAAAGCAGGTTGCATTACCGAGGGCGCTTATGGCCTTTAGACGCTTCATGCAATTTGAATTAATCATCGAGTTGCGCAAAAACCGCGATGAAGTCGGGCCTAAGAACCGATCGAACCTGGACGCCTTGATCTTGATTTGGTGAACGAGCATGAGGAAAGCAAAACGGAAAAGAAACGCAAAGTTAGGTCAGGTTTCTCGTGGAACGAGAAAAGAAGAAGCAATTACGGGTGTATTACGATGGGACGTTGCAAGTAAAGATTAATGGACAGTGGATCACAAACAGAAAGAGTTTGATTTTCACGTTGCTGCCTAATACGACCAAAGTAGCGATCACTAGAACGCAATCGCCTGGATTATAGGCATGGCACCTTTTGATCTCGACGCATGCATCGAGAAACTCCTCAAAAAACAGCTCCTACACGAGGCACTGCTGCGCGAAATATGCGAGAAAACCAAGGAGGTCCTCATGAGGGAGTCCAACGTTGTTCATGTCATTGCGCCTGTGACAGTTGTGGGTGATATCCATGGGTGAGTCACGAAAGAGGCAATACCAGGTCTACCACACGCTAATCAGAAATAAAGACAGTTCTATGACCTAATCGAAATATTCAGAATAGGAGGCTACGCGCCAAACACGAATTACCTCTTCCTTGGTTCGTTGAAATCCAGCACATCGCACACCCTTGTTGATGCAACCTAGGCGATTATGTGGATCGTGGCCTGTTCAGCGTCGAGACAATTTCTCTACTAACATGCTTGAAGCTGCGATATCCCGATAGAGTTCAGTTAATTCGGGGAAATCATGAATCAAGAGCTGTTACCCAAGTTCGTCGCATAACTTTTTCCTACCCCGACAAATTTCACCTTCCTCTGATAGACCTACGGCTTCTACACTGAGTGCGTCCGAAAGTACGGCACGTCTCGTGTGTGGACATATTTTACCGACATGTTCGACTTCCTGACACTGTCAGTGGTTATTGACGATCGAATATTTTGTGTGCATGGAGGTATGCTTTAACACTCATACTAACAGATATTGAACCTTAACGCTATTTATTGACAGGACTTTCGCCTTCTATCCACTCTATTGACCAAATCAAAGTCGTTGATCGGTTTCGAGGTCTTGATATATGGTTCACCAGTCTTCTACCTGCGTGCTCACTCCGTCTTCTAGAAATACCCCACGAGGGCCCAATGGCTGACCTCGTTTGGTCTGATCCTGACCCTGAGAAGGAAGACTTTGCCATGTCACCCCGGTCCGTCCTCATTCGAACTAGAACCATGGTTGCTAACACTTATCACGACTTCTTTTTAGTGGGGCAGGATACACCTTTGGATCCGGCGTCGTACACAAATTCCTGGACCAAAACAATATGTCTCACATACTTCGCGCCCATCAGCTTTGCATGGAAGGATATGCCCAGCTTTTTGAAAACCATTTGTCAACGGTTTGGTCTGCGCCAAATTACTGTTATCGATGCGGAAATTCGGCAAGTGTGCTGGAAGTTGGCCCCAATGAGGCGATGCACTTCAACGTGTTCGACGCAGCTCCAGAGAATGAACATGATGGACCAGGTCAGCAAAATGTGTCAAATGGGAAGGTGCAGCTCTCTGACTCCTATCTGTCGCTTCCATCGATTTGACTTATTTATTCACCATGCACAGCTGCCCGAATATTTCCTATAGATTACCCTGCACGACTAGACATGACATGTATATTGGCCCAGAATTTTTTACGCATTTTACACCTCATGGACGGCAGCACGAGTGATTCAAGAGTGGCCAATCCCCTGAACATGTCTTTCACGTTTTTCAACTATTCCCTTGAAAATCGGACCTTGGTAACCATCGGCATAAAAAAGACATTTTTCAATGTCAAAAATTGAGGATGGTCGTAGGGCAGTTGACGCGGAACCTTGTGACCATGCCATAATGATAATTGCGGTCCACGAAACTGCTCTTTTCTGACGTTCTTTGGCCTAAATTTGCTGCGCTCCACCATGGTGTATATACCGTTCTCCGAATACGACGGCCATGTTTCCACTAACCTGTTCCTCGCCCGATATACCGCCGGTTGAACACCTGATAGGTAATATGCACTCTAATATGCACTCAAAACGATGTCTGACAGCACAAGGTAATTTGCTAACGAGAACGGTAAGGGGTGTCTATATGATGGGTGCACCTATTTTGAATCCGGTTTGAAAGCTAAAAACAATTTCCTAGCGAGAAGCGATTTCCAGTGACGCGCCTGCGCGCTTCGTGAAGTCATTTTGAGGGCAATGACAAATACGACAAACAAAAACCCCAACAGCAATGATTTACGCCACCGGATCCAGAAAAGCAAAAGCAAGGTTTTGGCAAGGTCTCTCTTGCGTCGACGGCCATGATAAAGGGAAAGGGAACCATACGCCAGAGATGTCGGATAGCCGAAAAATGGATTTAGAAGTGAGGTGGGTGATATCGAGGTAGGGGTCAGGTGCGTCACAAAAGGTGGATCGAACGCTTGAGGTCGACCCTGTAACTCACCAGACGGAATTTCCTGCGTCTGGAGAGGATCATCCAAGAGCCCCAAAGAGGGTAGAGCACCGCCATAATCTGCGGAGCTGGTTAGGATTGAGTTCTTGATGGAAGGAGGAATGTTCTAACCTTCCGGCAGTGAATCAGGAGTGAAATACCGGAATAGATCCTCCTTCGATGGGAAAAATACGCGTGACAAAGCAGATTGAGGCAATGCACGCCTGTATAGGCCATTAGAATCCACTGTCTGGAAGATAACTCTTTACCTACTTAATCACGTTCCACACGCCAGCGTGGACCCAGGAAGAGTTAAGCATGAAGACTGGATCGGCGTTATTTAACAAGCACGGCGGTCATACTAATCTGGCGACCGACCTCCGCCAAGCATGCCAGGAAACTGTGGTATGACTTCACGAATAATCCAAGTGAAGAGATCAAGATCCTGAAAGTACCGAATGAGTCCCTGTTCCAACGTTGTTAAAAAATGCCCATTCACAAAGTATTTCAATGAGAATTCTTTGACGTCGAGTAAAACAATGTATTGAAGAATAGGGAGTGTTGGCGAGGTGGAATTGAGGTGCTTTAAATGACATCTAAGTCGTTCAAAGGTCTTTACGATAACAGACTTGACATCCTCAACGGCCACATCCAAAGGATGCAAGTCGATGATAAGCAGTGGTCTGCCAAATGGGTCGTGCACATTCTTAGGCAGGCAGTGCATCATAGATAACGCAGTCGGTGCTGAATGCACCAGAGGCCATAAGTTGCTTAAACGCCAAACTAGATTCTTCCGAATGGATTCCATAGCGAAAGACCTCGTAAAGTTGTTTCGCTGCATGGGACAATAAATTGCATGAACAAGGTGTTGCTACCGCAGAAGCAATTAAGCCTACTCTGGATATTCGGAAAAGGGTGCCTTGCCACCAAATCTGCATCAGCTTTCTCCAAAGGGCATGTAATGGACGACATACACGTGTCCTCCAACCATTCTCTTGCCCACTCCGTGGCCTCCGGACTGAGTTCCAGCTCATCTACGATAGAAGGCAAGATGTCATAGACCAGGGTCTCCTGTAATATGACAACTGCCTGGACGTTTGAATTATACTGCGCTAAAAGTTTCTCGCAATTCGCTCTCAGGAGATCAACCGTAGACATGAGCCGAGGTATGAAAAAAAAGAAATTGGGTTGAGGACGTCAACGGCAATCGAAGAGCGTGATAAAACGTCGGTCCAAGGCACCCTTTCCCACGATTTAATCCACCAACTTGGAGACAGGGTACGCCGTTACGGCATGCTCTTGCCGGTTGCAATTCAAATATATTCGTGCACTATTATAGCATTCAAAGAGCTGTAACTTAAGCAGGTGACAAATTCCAGCTCCGGCTAATGTTATAGTAAAGCAAGTGGAAGTTGACTAACCCAGATCGAGTTGCTTGTTCGAACGCTTATTCATGAGAGATCGTTTCTTCCGCCACGACTGCGATATCGGAAAGAAATGACAGGTGTCGAGGCTCCGAAAAAGGAGGAATAAGAAAATTATTATCCAAAGTACAACCGCTGAACTTCCCATAAATCCCAACAAGGTATCAATTGTCAATGTACTGGACATGATGAGGGCAGCGTGCGTATCATACACAGCACGCGACATTGTTATATGTAGCATGGTTCATTCGCGGGCCGCACCAGCATAAACTTCCTTCCTTCCTTCCTTCCAGCGAAAGAGGGTAATTTTCTGAGTCGGTCAATGGACAAAGGCGTGCTACCCAAGAGGGGGAACATATAGCTTTAGAACAATGATGCCGGGGATCGGGGCATTGGTTGCAGGACTCGGTTGATAATATCGAACCAGACAGGAAACTATAGTAGCCCCGTAAGCGCATTCATTTATGTAGCATTCATATCCAAGGAATTTAACTTCATCGCATTGGTGATTACTGGACGCCATGAGAGAAACCCAAGAAAAGATAACTAGGCGTGCAGGCAGCCGCATATACTTTCCTTAGAAGCTTTGTAGAAGCTCATTAAAATTAATGGAGCCGAACATTATTCAGATGCTGGCATATGTAGAGAAAATAGGATATCTGCCTGAGTGCAGCTGTTGCAAAAAATAATAGTGAAGCCTATAAATACAGACCAATTCAAAATTTCTAAAGTCTGGATTCTTTCGCCTGCAATGTATGACCCAGAATGTGCACTGTGTCGCAAAAAAAAAAAGCGCATCATATCAGCGCGCAGTTGTTACATCCAACGATAGCTCCTAGAGTTACAGGCAGAACCATCCCTAGTCATCTTTAGTTTTCGCCAGTAAGCATGTCATAGAAGTGCCCTTGTGCCTACTGTGTGCGCAGCCAACAACAGATGAACATCAGGAGATCTGAATCATGAAGAATTGCCGGTATTTCCCTGCGGAGTTTACAATCAACTGGCTGGCTGATGTACAAGTGGAACAGTATATATGGTATTACATTTGTTGACCAGTGACTGGCATTGGGATGTGTTGACTCAAAGCTCAAGGATCAGCGCCAGCAGGCAGAGAGAGAGAGAGCGAGAATTTTGATGTAATTGTTCAAATGGCGGAATTCTGATATAGCTGGCAGGCATGATAGTTGACTATCAATAGGCTTACCATGTATATACAAATATAATAGCTGAGCATTGGGCGGCAGTAAGGTAATGTTGGTGCAAAGCTCAAGGATCAGCAGATAGAGAGAGGGCGAGAATTTCGGTGTGATTGTTCAAACGGCGGAATTCTGATATGGCTGGCAGCTGCAGGTGTTATTAGCTGACTACATTACATAAGTAATTCAGGCACGAAAATACCTCGCCAGAGCTCATCGACATCGATCATCGACGAGAGCACTGTTATATAAGCGGACTCGTATATTGTTGAGCAAGAATTTCTATTTCTCCAGCTTTCCTTCTAATCCGACTTTGGTCGGTTCAATATACAGGAGGATAACATGTCTGGGACCACATCGGAATTGCTACTCGACTGGTTCAAGAAAAATGATGGTCACTTGGACGAAAAATCCGTTGGATTCAATACCTTTCCGGATACTGACGGTGGACGCGGTATTGTCGCATTAAAAGACATTCCTGTAAGTATCAGTTTTCTATGATGGCCCCGTATTTCATATCATTTAGGAAGGACATGTTATTTTCTCTATTCCTCGGTCTCTTACACTGTCTACCCGAACATCCTCCCTTCCGTCGCGTTTCGGGGCTGAAGCATGGAAACATATGGGCTTGGATCAAGGGTGGGCAGGTTTGATCTTGTGTATGATGTGGGAGGCTTCTAGGTCTGACTCTAAGTGGTCAACATATCTTGGTGTGTTCAGCGACTTATTTATGAAGTAGGACTTAACGTATCTATATGAAGCCATCCTTCCAAGTAGATTTGATACACCAATGTTTTGGAACACCCACGATTTGAAGGACCTGGATGGCACGTCGGTGGTAGGTCTGTTCATGACAATCACTATATCGGCGGAATTGAAACTGACGTGAATTTTCATGTAGAGAAATTAGGCCGCGAGGAAGCGGAGCAGTCTTATGCGGACAAGTTGCTTCCTGCTGTCCAGGTATGTGCTTTCCCCCAACGAAAGCAGGCGCATCTCAACAGTACAGAGTCGACCGGACCTCTTCCCCCCTGAAATGATTCAGCATTATAGTTTGGCGAACTATCACCTTATGGGTAGCCGGATACTGTCCCGCAGCTTTAATGTGGAAAAGTGGGACTCGGGAGAAGATGTGGTAGGAGCTACAAGTACCCTCGCTGATAGCCGTCACGACGAAATGGACGTCGACTCCTCTAATGGCCCAGAAGGGGCACACAAGGACAACGACCTGCATTATAGTGACGCGGAAGAGGAAGAGGAGGAAGAAGACTCTTCTGATACTGCCATGGTCCCCATGGCCGATATGCTGAATGCACGATATGGATCAGAGAATGTAAGAACTAGTGCCGAACTACAGTTGTCTTGTGCACTGACTTTTTGAGACCTTGTTCTTAGGCTAAATTATTTGATGATGAGGACGAGCTGAGAATGATTTCCACGAAGCCTATTAAAGCGGGGGAGCAAATAGTAATAATCCTAATGTTTTTTCCTCCAGTCATTGACCTGATTCCATCCTTCTCCATCAGTGGAATACATACGGGGACCTTCCTAACGCCGAGCTCCTTCGACGGTATGGACACGTCGATTTGTTGCCGTTACCCCAAGGCGGGGTTGGAAACCCCGGCGACGTAGTTGAGATACGCGCTGACATCGCTGTCTCTGTCATTCTGCAACAAGATGCTTCTCTCTCCGAGAACTCCTTGCAGGAAAGGATTGATTGGTGGTTGGAAGAGGGTGGTGACGAGTAGGCTCACGTTTTCTCTATTATTGGATCGAGCTGATCTATAAGAATCGTAGCGTATTCGTGCTTGAAGCCGATCTAGAACTGCCAACACTGCTATTGTCTCTTATACGTCTACTCCTGTTGGATCAGGCAGAATGGGCGGCCGCCCAAGCCAAGGGCAAACCTCCCAAGCCCAAGGTCGATGTACATTCATTAGGCATCGTCTACGACGTGCTCCAGACACGTTTAAAAGCCTATCCGACGACTTTACAGGTTTGTGGCATGTCGGCTTAGTCCTTAACAGAAGTCTAATTTTGAATCGCTGCCAGGAGGACGAGAGCAAGCTTGAAGGGTCAGTCTCAACAAACGAAAAACATGCCATCGTTGTCAGGATGGGCGAGAAAAGAATACTGAATGGATTACTTGATATCGTTCGAGACCTACAAGTCAAAACCGGTGGAAAAACCACCAATAAAAGGAAATGCGTAAGTGGAGGAGAATCAACACCGCAGAAACGCAGTAAAAGGTTATAGCTGCCGTTTGGGATGAGAGCGTTCCTGCCAATAGAATAGTCATCGTTGTGCATCTGTACATGAATACTACTGCTACTCACAGTTCATTCAGAGATTGGGCGAGCGGCGCGGTGTTCGGGGTCATACTCACTATATGTCGATCAGAGTTTGATATGTTGAATACTACTATACTTGTACTACCTCTACATGCTATGTCTTCTGTCTATGGCCGTAGACGAGAGTCTATAGCCAACAACGACCTGGATCTACGCTTATTGAATCCATTCGCCGAGCACATATCACCGTTGACCGCTGAGTCGTCCAACGAGGACCATCCTGGCTCGTTAGGGGAAATGGCCTTGGAACAGCGTTCTCGAGACCAGGAGGATCAGCCTCGGATTGGCCATGGAACCTCAAGCAATAGTCTCCATCCACTGCGCAGTGCAGGGCTGGCTCCCGAACCGAATGACGCCGGCGTCACTAGGCCACATCTCTCCCGCGCCCTCAATGTAGGAACACTAGTCGACGCTCCACCCATCGAGTCCGACAACAATCTAACCTGTGTTTCCGAAGAAAGGGATGTCTTCGTCCATGAAGTGTGTGATAAAACAATCCGCCGGTCTTGCTTGCTGACATGTAATTAGGTATCTCCTAGTGACTCCTTAGCTGGTGTCTCTTTGAAATACGGCATCCCAATGGCCGAACTACGCAAAGCTAACCACCTATGGATTTCAGATTCTATACATCTGCGCACACAATTATACATCCCCATCGACAAGGCGACTCGCTTTGAACCTATTTCAGTCGACAATCTAATATCTATTACACCCAACGAGGGAAGCGCTAATAATCGTCCTATGGGACCTATCGAAGCTCACAAATCTCAAGCAACACGCCGTCCATCTGACGCAGAAACAATTTGTCGCGTACCTGTCTCTCATTTGTCGTTCTTCCCCCCTCCATCAACGGTTAAGCCCACTACACCTGCACGCACGTCAGAGACAGAATCTCCTTCAACCCATGGACATACACACCACAGCCGCTACACATCTCTCCCTTCAAATTCCCTTACTTCCCTCCTGACGTCCCTTCCTATAGCCGCTTCCACCCGTGACACTATAATAGCGAGATTATCTTTTGACAGCGTCAGCTCGAGTTACAGTGACAGAGCAATCGAAGGTGACTCTCATGAACTCGACGACGTGTCGGCTGGGTCCTCCAGCGGTTTCAACAGCGGTGAAGACGAACAACAGACTTCTGCCACTTTATATACCCCAAAGGCACCCCTCCACACCCCACGCATCGGCGAACGGTGGCAAAGTCCACCTTCGCCGACTCCAGCGCCCACCAGGCATCTCTCTTGCTCGCCACAATCCTATATACCCTCTCACCCTGAAATTCGTACAATGCAATTGGAGCCTTCACCTGGAATGCAAATACCGTCCTCGTTGGGCAAGGCACCGCCTCACTCCAGAGCAAAGTTGGCCCGCCCAAACCTCCTTGATGTTGATATAGAAATGGAGGACACTGGTTAACAAAAATATGGTCTGACTAGATCTTCTACATCTGCGACCTCGATCCTCCAGAAAGTACGACAACCCCTCTCGAATTATTTGGACCGACTAATGATCATTATGTAGAGGCGCGGGTAAACGCGCGTTGCAGTGGATGCATTAGAAACAGCACTGGACGGGAGTCTCAATCTACTGCAGACCTCGTTGGAGCCGATGCTAGCCACTGTCGTCATGCCCTGTCTGCGCCAGTGTTTCGACTTGCCTCGGTGATATGATACCAATGTATGTTGATCACAGCGACATTTCTTGTTGGGACGCTTTGACGGCGCTTCATGGTCAGTTATCAACCTTGATGGTCCAATGGGATGGTGGTAGATGCCCGAGATACACCAGTCGATCTATCGATCTTTCCATTACTTTAAAAGGGCGGACGAATATAGCAGTGAAACGCCCATGTGGATCGTGATGCGTAAGCTCGAGGAGAACTTTATGAGGTGCGTACATGCTCATGGGCCCATGTGGTTCGTGTGTTGCCGTCAAGATCCGTTCGCATATGCGATATGCTGCAGATTCCCTCTCGACACTCCATTTTTAGCCCAGTCTCTAGACTCCTTTGGCCGTCGAAGATATACTGGGTTATATACCGGGCGTTTACCGTCATACACAAAAATCCCTAAATTCCATAAATTATTATTTCTTGATGGCCCGTCGTAACTACTATGCAAGTGAACTACTAGCCTCTGAATCAAACGAAGTCGCTGCAACACACAACTAGCCGGTGTTGTTTCAGCTCTCATTGCGGCTTGGTGACCATGTTGGTGCAGCAATCGAAAATAATTAAAATAAATTCCCAAAAAGGAAAGAAAGAAAGGGAAGGAATTTGAGAGATCATAAATATTAATCATTTGTAATTGGCATATCCTCGCACCTGAAGGTTGAAGGTTTATATTGACATGTGGTCCATGAATGAACAGCTAGACTGTCCATAATTCAATTTACAAACTCAAATTTGATGGCCAATAAGTCCTTTACTTGCTGAATCCTTTGGAAATACTCATAAGGGTACAAAATCTGTGGAAACTCCACGGTATGGTCCCATGTCCCAGGCCGCCAAACTCAAATTTTGCTTCCGCCCAAGAAAAACTTTCTTGCAGGCTGTTTTTCTTAACTAGAATATCCATAATATATTTTTGCAAGCACTATTGTTTCCCATCACTTTTTTGAATGAACCTCAAATCCTCCTATTTCCTCCTCGCTTTGCTATCAAAAAATTTTGACTATGTCACACCTGAATATGGCCTGTGCCAAAGTGTACAAAGTGATAAGACATTGAAGATATTCTTCCTATGACTTATTCTTACTTAGTATCCCAAATTAAACTATTTGATTAGTACATATCTTGTAGAATAGTCTTTCCATTGGTGGGCCATGGATTCCTGTCCCAAATACCAACTTCTGTTTCAGGACTAACTGCTTGAGTTGAACTCATTTATGATGAATAGAAAAGAATATTCTCTTTATCTAATAGTCAGACAGTTTCCAGAGTCAAAAGGAAACAAATATATATATATTAAATGGGTAGATGCTCAGAAAATCTGAGTAGGATGGGCATTGGAAGAGAGGGTGATACTCAGCAGGAAAAGCGGAGGCGCGAGAAATCGTTGCCAAAAGAAGGTCAGTCACCTCTGTGGATAGCGATCACATGTAGTTAGTGATCACATGTGGATAGCTATGCACCAGCATGGTTACTTACCCCTCATTGCCACCCTTCATGAGAGCCTACGATCCACTGAACTTGAAGTCGATAATTCGTCAGCAGGTCGCAGAAGCACTGAATATTGAATGACCGATATCTTCCCCGTTCAAGTATTTTGTTATACTGGCCATTTAACAGTCATATAGGATCAAATTCCAAAGTTGATCTGCGCCGATCCTTAGCCCTCCAATCCCTCAACCGAAACGGCCGCCAAAACAATGCATCATTCTAGCGTCTCCTTGCTTACAAGGGTATAGATAACTTCGTTGTGAAAATCCAAAAGTCGAGATCGGAGTCAAAGGAATCACACTCTAAAGTCCCTTCTTGTAATCTCCCTTGTCATAGAACGCTTCGACACGTGCAACGATGATAGCCAGTGCTGCTAGCCATTTGTCCAATTCCTCGTTAAGTTTCTCCTGAGTCGCTGGCGCACCACTAGCAGGATCAGCAGCGAGCTTAGTGTAAAAGTCAGCACGATATGGGCATGCTTTCATCGCCACCTAATCGCGAATTAGGTCAGTGTATGGATATCGAATTGGATTGTACTGACAGCAAAGATCCCTTTGACTACAAAGTTATGAAATTTCTTGAGTGTTCCATCATAGGACTTGGTGAAAGCAATGGAAAGCTCCTCTGTTTTGTTTGCCTGCGCGTTCTGCAGCGCCTTGCAAGTGAAAGACAGCCCTCGAAGAAGCCACATCAGGCCTTCCGTCGCTGTGCGCTTCTTCTCGTTTTTCTCGTTCTCAACAAGTTGTTCCAAAGTGGCCGACTCTGTGGGGACAGCATCGTAGCGTGCACGGACTTTCTGATGATAAAATGAGTTATGTGACAAAGATAATCTGGACTTGTCCTACTGCAATGTTTCCCTTTATATCATTCTGCACGACAGCGAAAGCCGCAGATCCAAGAAGATCTGTATAATTCAGAGTTTAATAATGCTTGTGAATCATTTAGGATCATGAGGCCATACCGAAGAGGCCCACAAGGCCCTGAGAAGCCTCTAAGAAGGCAAGTGTGTCGACGCCAGCGTCAGTGATCGGAACATCTGCAAATGACTGGGGAGATATAGGGCTGAGTCGACTTGATGTGTTCGACTGCTTACTTTAACGGTCTCGAGATATGGCGCCATGAGAGTAGTGAATTGTGATGAGACAGGATGAGCCCAGTTGTGAACGGCAACGTTGGCGTTTTGATCAGATCTAATCTCTCTTATCACTTGGTCGCGTTCAAATGATGTGATTTTGAGATCTTCAGCTCTGAGCAAGTGAGCTCACACTCCTTTCACTTTGATTCCGAATTGCATCAGCCAGAGCTATGACACACGCAGATGCTTCGTTAGTACCAGAAAGGTCTGTGCTTATAATGATGATCTTGCATTCCTTTTCCTAGAATGCTCTGACTAATATGGCGCAGCATTCAGACGAAGAGCGAATTCTGGGAGCATGTATACAGTCAGCTTGAGCCACTGTTATGTGATCAACGCAATTGGGTAGAGTTGTTTTTTTGTCTATCGACGAAACTTGTTCAATATTTTGAAACTAGGTCACAAACCTTGCGAACGCTTCTTCTCTGATCTTCAACTCGCTTCAAGCTTTTCCGGTACATTTTGGCCGAGACGACGATAAGGCCGTTAACTGGTGCGGTACGTTCAGGTGCCAAACCAACAATCTTGAAGATGCTGATCAGATATAGGTTTTTATATCCTTGAAGACCGTTTCCCTGCTCCGCGCGGGACGACCGCGGCCAGTGAACACAAAAAATTATTGTTAGGTCCGTTCTGCGGAAAACCGGCATGTCAATTCATCAATGTCCACCCCAAACCACGAGGTGTCTGTGCCGATGCTTTCAATAAGCGGCAGACTCTTGTAGTACCAGAAGTTGACCTCTATCCTGGTCATATCGCTTGTGACGGAGAGACAAAGAGCGAAATCGTCATCCCTCTTCTCGTACAACGTTCGAATGGGTCTGAAGAAGCTGTCGGCGTCTTAGATTTAGATTGCCTCGCTCTGGCAGGTTTTGATAGTGATGACGAGATTGGCTTGAATAGAATAGCGAGACTAGTGGTCAGTTCCTGCGACTGGTAGGTAGATCTATATCATCGGAACCGTCATAATCGCATGATCGGTCAGTGTATTCTTCGACAGATTTGAGTACACAATCTATTCAGTTCGATCCTTCCTTCCAAGCCAGGTACTCCTCGTGAAGTTTTTTTTGAAGTGCCCAGTCCTTTTGTATTTTCTTCGTCTGGTTTTTACTAAGTTCTTTTCCGTCTTTGTCGCTCAGTGGGATCCCAGCATGATCCCATGATCCATAGGTACCATCTGCGATGTTGGGTGGCTTGAAATAGTCCTCTGGTGGGATGCGGCCCTTCTCCAATTTTTGCTGGCGCTTGAGACGTTCGGCTTCAACAGTGGCAGCTTTCTTGGCAATCTTTGCCTCTGCCTGTGCTCGCTTTTCATCACGAGCTTTGATAAGATCTGCAGGGGAAACAAGTTTCACGAGGGCCTTTCCATCTGTGGCGGTCATCTATTAAAAGAGAATGAATAAGATGGAAAACACCGCTCGCCTTCTTGATCATCCAACGCAACACCCAACGGGATAAGATCAACATCCCGAAGCTTGTCACATAATGCCAAGATGTCTTTTAGGGCAGAATCATTCTTTTCTATGGCAAGGCGTCGAACACCATCTCGGAATGAAGAAAGTTGCCGAAGATAAGGCATGAGCACTTCTTCGCGCTACACGGGTCACAGGTAAGAAAAGAATGGCAGATTCATACAGTACACCCACATTGATACTGCCGCTCTCATGATCATCCTGGCCCCACCCGATTTCTGAATTCTCACCTTCTCCGAGGCCAAAAATACGAAGCATCTGTCCAATCCAGTGGGCGCTGTTTTCCACGACGCTGACATTCAGGTTCTTTCCGCGAGAGTTGATGTAGACGTTTGTTTTAGATACAAGATCACGTAGCACGTCCAGGGCGGCCGGGGTGTTGAATGAGTCACACAGCGCCGATCTAAACTTGGATTGGCTTTCATGGAAGCTGATATACGTCGATTGTCAATGGAAATATCAAGAGACCGACGCTTTAAACACCTACTTGTTGGTCAATTCTATCTCAGGAGCCTCGTAATGATGACGGCCATCGGACTTGGTAGAGTCTGCGCGAGCTTGATTCACGAGAGCCTTCACCACGGTGAAGAAATTCTAAATCGAACATGGCAGTTAGCGTGCGCGAAGATTTGAGGGTTGGTTGGACAACTACATTCAGTGTGAGCTCTAGGCCGCGGACTTCACCAGTCATCAAAGACTCCGAAAAGTCGACTTTAGCATTCCACAACTGAGTTAGGAACGCCAGCCGTAGCTGTCGGGAAGTATGTTTCTCTAAGATTTCCTGACGAAGAAGTGTCAGTATTTTTCATGTGAGCGCTGATTTTCGAAATTTCTGACGTCGATGGTGATGAAGTTTTTTAGTGACTTGCTCATTTTCAGCCCTTCGATGTGCAGGTGACCGGTATGGATGAAGTAATTAACCCACGATCCACAGTCATGGTATGCCTGGTAGCGATGAGAACCACAACGAGATAATCAATCGAGTCCTTACTTCTGACTGCGCCATCTCATTGTCGTGATGGGGGAAGGCCAAATCAATGCCTCCTGAATGAATGTCCATGTTATCGCCGAGAACAGCACTAGCCATAACTGAGCACTCGATGTGCCAACCTGGCCTACCAGGGCCCCAAGGTGATGGCCATGAAGGTTCTCCTGGTCTGGAAGCCTTCCACAAAGCGAAGTCGGAAGCTGACCGGCTACCAGACTTTTTTGACAAGGCCCCTGAACGATCATGAGCACGACGGATACATTACAGATAGAAAACTGTATTTACCCTCCCCATCTTCTAGAAGTTCCCTATTCCCTTTACTCCAAGGCTCGAGTTTTGCGTAATCGTGACCATCTGCAGTGTCAAAGGCTTTCGTATCGAAATACACACTTCCATCGGCTTCATAGCCGTAACCATTCTGAACGATCTTCTCCACGAATGCTACGATTTCAGGAACATACTCGGTTACACGAGTGATAGTATCGGGATCGCGCACTCTCAAGCGGGCCATATCTTTGAAAAATTGGCCTTCCCAGAACGCAGCCAGAGATCGAGAGATGGCTGGATCGGTCACACTCGCACTATACTGAGATTTGACATGAGTAGGGTCACAATCGATGGGAAGAGCTGCTCAAACGTACTTGTGAATCCAAAGCCTGAGCAAGGATATCTTTGGAATCGTCGATCAACTGCTGAACAGCATCTGGACCACTGTTTTCATTGCTCAATTGTGATTGTGCGGTATGAACGGCCGCCAGTGTTCGTGTCTACGATACGTCAACAAAAACACAGAGTTTAAGCCTAACGTTGGGGACGCACCGCGGAGGAAAAATACATATCGAATTTCTCGTCTCTTCTCAGGCATTCTTGCTTCCACGCCTTGTCTTGATACAACTCGGACAGTCGTTTCCACGTTGATTCTTCTTCGCCTTCTGCTGGGCGTTCCGCTTCTGATAAACCCTTGCTAACTTTTTCCCGGACATGAGATCTCCATGCTGAGAAAATTCGACTAATGAGTTCCGGCGATAGTGCCTTCGTTTCGGCACGGAAATTGTCTAACAGATGGTTCTGGCGGGCTCGAATGATGATCTACCATTGGTCGTAAGTTTTGAGCTGATGATTTCAGAAGATTCTCACCTTGTCATCGATGTCAGTGATGTTCATTACAAAGTGGACATCGTAGCCAAAGTAGTCAGTCATTATGCGCCGCAAGATATCTTGAGTAACATAGTTTCTACCAATTCGTTAGCGAATCTAACCACTGCGACCGGCGTTGCATGGTACCTTGCGTGTCCCATATGGGAGGCGTCGTAGACAGTAGGGCCACAATTGTACCATTTGACGTGGCGGCCATCCCTTGGAACAAATTCCGTCTGCTCACAGATGAGTATAAAATAGCTAAGAATTGGCAAAACCAACTTTTGTGCGTGTTAAAGAGTTATATATTTTAAGAACAGGCTCTGGCACTACGCGCTCAGGGACATTCCAAGGGGGTTGTTGGACGGACATGCGAAGTCGATGTGTAGAAGTGAAAGATCTCCGTAGATAGATTGCAGAATAGAGAACTGGAGCGCGTGCCAATCCACAGATCATAAGTTCTGACTCGTGTCGCTGATTACGAAGTCAAATAATTATAGGGTCACGTGTCTTTTCGATGTCGTGTATAATTTCGCGCAGTTGTACAGTTGTACGCAGCCGTCGAATCTCAGTGATGCATATGTTGTCGTCCTTGCCCAGCCCGTGTCCATCTAACGTCCTTATCTCATAGTTGCCCAAAATGTCCATTTCCAGTAATCTCAACGCGCTTTGACTCTCGCCAAAAGCGTATGATGCATCATGACGGTCTCAGGCCTCAGAGTTGACCGCGGCTAGACCGTGGTTTCATTTTCCTACTTACAATTGTTGACACAGCCATACAATTTAACGAACCCCTGGCTGCGCCCACACCTATCAAAGCTTCCATCAAAGCTTTCAAACAGTCAAGTGAGCTGGGCCACACTACTGAAAGTCTCCTTCTGTGTTTCACGCGCTCATCAGATTACCTTTACCTTTAGGTTGAGGCAATATATAGTCGTTGATCGACTCTTCTCATGACAATTTTGCGTGCTCCTGCTATGCTTGATTATCTTTGCCCCTCAATGTTCAACGATGATCAACTAATAAGTTCAACTTCTATCATCAAAAGCTTTTCCCCGGTTCCATTCGCTTCGGGCCGGTCTGATCACTTCTCGAACATCGAAGGAACAAGTATGTAAACGTTAGTGAATCATTTGAAACCTTGATTTTCTGGCCGATCTACGTCCTTCGGCGCTTGCCTCCGTGGGTTACCCGGTGACTTGATATTTATCCATCTGAACGCTGGTAACTTACCCATGCTCACCTGGTGGCTAAAGGGTTTTGCCTTGTTACGAGAACACCAAAACCTAATTGGGTTATCTCAGAGGCAGCAAAGTGCTTAGCGATGTCCACACCACATTGTCAGTTACTTCCAATACCCTTTCAGCACTTTCTGCTATAAAGCGATCAAATACGCATTAACGTTAAAGTTAGCACCTCACTGATGATCAACATGTACACCCTCTAACTTGTATAAAGAGAGCGATCCTAGACCACCGGGCGGCATTGACTTGAACTGTTCTACCAGACTCATCATGCAGGAGCCCACTTGCGTCCACATGTGTGTCAGGAGCCCTTCAGACGCCCACGTCGTCTTCCATGCCGTCTCACTGGGTTTGCGCCCAATGGTCTCCCGTCGTCTAGACAGCGACGAAAGACGGTATATACAGTCAGGTTGTGTTTTTGTCTGGGAAGAACGAGGCCCTAACGCCGAATCCTCCGGGGTTTGTTGTCTTTGATCATTTCCAACTATCCTGGGCGCTAATTTCTTACTTTCAGATAGGAATAGAGCGTTGGACTGACTCAATCCGATGGGGTCCAAGCCGCGTGAGGGATGCAAGTATCTTCCTCCTTTTCACACTTCGTTCTCGGCTTAGTGCATTGTGTAGGAATTTCTATACTACAACGAAAGAGAGTCAACGCCAAGTGATCAAGATTCACCCGTAGACTCGCTCGCCGCGTAAGACCACCTGTATGAACTTGGATGCAGCCTATCTAATGTAACTCAGGTCTTCTATGCGCTCTCATACACGCAGCCAACATCGTGGCAACCTAATCAAGCAAACGTATTCCGTCTTCGTGGACACAAATCGAGGGCGCCGTAAGTGGCATCTAAGTACGTCCAGCACCCTAAATTATCTGGTCCAACCTAATCAAATTTTAGTCGCCTATTTCACGCAAGACAGTATAAGCTATTTACGCACCGTTGACGATTTCCCCGACCTCGCCTCCATCAGTGTACCACCTGGCAAATATAAAACAGCGCGTTCCGGAAATCGTGGTGCAGGGCGTATGAGCACTCAGAATTTCGAGACTTTCGACATCGTCAGCATCTACCCTCGTGATCGTGATCCTTATGAGGGCCTGAACCACGGTTTCCCGCATCGCCAACACCTGGACCATCTACCCATACCACCAGCATCAACAGCATCATCTCATACTCATACCGGTGATATGCTCGCCCCCCTGGAATATCTCAAAACCATTCCCCCACCTCGCCGACATCCTCTCGACGAAGAGGCATTGATGTCGTTTGGGAAAAAGCTTACCTGGGTTCGTTGACAAGCTTCTCCTCTCCTGTCCCTCTGTATCGTTAGCGCCCCCCCTTTTCGTGACACCCTGCATCCTGTACTGAAGGTGTTAGTTACCCTTGTAAATTAGAGTTCTGTATATCTAAATCAAATACAAACAGCAGCGTGTTCCAACAGCTTATTCGCAACCCCACAAGGCCAGCCCTCAGGCGATCATCGCATCAATACCGACTCGGAGCCTATTTATAATTATCGAAGGTTAGACGTCATGGGAGAAGCAACTCGTCAGGGAAGAATGGAAACCCGTCGGAGGCGGTAATTCATTTCATCAAAATGAATTCATGATTTCTTTCAAAGTACTTGGGCAGGCGAGCACGTATTAGTTAGTATGTGACTGGAGCAAGCCACACTGATACTTAATCAGGGTTAAATTTGAATAATCGGCTACTGTCATTATTTTCGCTCAAGACACCGGAAGCACCCATCCTATGGATTCACGTGGGCCAAGAAGTCCTTTTTGGATGGCGTCAGGGTCACGAGTCAGACTAGGACACCGTCCACAATCATTGGCCCACGGGAACCCCCGTTTTATTGTAGTCTCCGTCATCTAATCGAGGCTGTGATGGCAGACTATTGGCAAGTACAAGTCGCGTGTTCCTTGTCTGTTCCTTGCCTGAGTAATTCTCCTCGCGCTAGAAATCAGGTGCGATACATTGCAAGAGTACGCATCCACATTTATCACGGGAAATCTCTGAAATCTCTGAAACAATGATGCTTCGTATGCATCGCATGCGCCACACAATCCGTTAAGTAAGGTTATTATCCATTGGGTGCATTCCCCATCTAGTTTCTTCCGGCCTATTGAAGAGCCATTATTCGGGTTGTCAATTGAAAGAGATTGAAGCAATATTCAGAGATGTGATGTTCGCGGGAAACGAAAAGTATCTGCTATCGAGGCCCAATCAGGACATTTTTAAAGCATTAAAGTGATTAGAGTTCAAATTCATGACTGAAATCAAGATCGGCGCCCAGCGCATACAAATGCGGTGAGTAGAGAGATTTGGGGTGACATATATATGTAAACGGAGATTCAGATGCGGTGAAATTAAATAATTACCAGACACTTCTTTGGAACTTCTGATCTGGTGCTTTCAGGTCTTATACTCTCAACTTTGACCTGGAGGCGCTGCCCATCTCCCCTTTTATTTGAGATGCAGAACCCCACGCTCAGCGGAGTGCGCATCCGTTCCTCTGACGACGTACACAGGATCTTTTACGGCGTATTAACGGGTCGGTTGAAGATTCTCGAGAGACGTTTGGATGACGAAGAGCGAGAGGCACTTGGGCCGGGTTGTGTCTATGTATGGGAGGCGAGAGGATCGCAGCATGGTGATGTGACAGAGGAGGGGATGAATAGATTCACAGAGGGCAAGACTTGGGGCCCATCACGGGTGAGAGATGTAGGTAACCGTTAGCGGAACCAATTTTTGAGTTGGCTAATCCGATCATGATCAATTTAGGACTTTTTATTCTACACACAAAAGCTAAAGTATGAACTCCTTCACGATACAGACATTGAAATCCAACTGATGTGTTTGATAAGGTCTATAACCCCCAAAACTCATGCATGGGATCTCCTGATAAAGCAGACGTATTCTGCGTGGGTTGAGACGCCTGCGGGTAGGAAAAAATGGCATCTTGGTATGTCTTATATCACCTTCCCGAGATACCATTATATCTCATTATCACCCTCAAAGTTGCATACTTCACAGAGAATTCGGTCGATAAGCTACACACGATCGATGATATTCCTAGTCTCAGGGGTCTCCACCCACCTCCCAACGCGATCACGTCCTGTAGGGCGGATAAGCCTGCTAGGGTGAAGTCAAAGAAGACACAGTTGAAAGGGCAGCTTACCCCAATGCCCCATCCTCGAGATTCCTCTTCGTCATCGTCATCGTCATTAGCCCTGGGTCTTGCAGAATCCTCACAGAAAGTCCCAAAATCCTCGAAGAATGTCGTTCCCCCCGTCTCGTCCTTACCGATCAGTGGAGACTCCATACATTTTTGGGACATCGATAACAACTCCATAGCAAGGAACGCATCATCTCGGCATCTGTTGACCGATCCTACGTTAAGCCAGGCTTCGCCGCCTCCTTCCAACTGCTACCATTCTCCTGTTACTAGGCTCCCACCTGTCGACACGTTCGTTTCCTTTTCAGATGACCACGGTACTACATACAGAACACCATCATCTGCGGGCTCAGTAAATGAGTCCGTACTGTGGAATGCGTCATACGAACTGGCTTCTCGTCACGGAGGGGGAGCCCTTGTTCTAGCCCCCGTCCACGGTCCAAATCGTCGTGTCTATGTCCGCGATCCTCTGGATGATAAGGCTCTTCGGAACCTTCCTCGATAACCGGCGGTGATGTACCACATATCATGATATCTCTTCCAAACCCTTTTTATGACACCCAAGAGCGTTGTGCCCAACACAGTTGTTTCGTCTGCTCCTGTATTTTATGTACACTCTTTGCGTCCTCACCCGTGTATATTAGTGATTATGTTCCACAAACTAGGAGAAAAGGTTACACTCCAGAGTGATAAACTAAGATATCTAACGAGATGAACTGAATTTATGTTCCTTGAGATACTGACATGCAATTTGAGAGCGGAGGATATAGAAGTATGTTTAAGTTGGTGTACAAACAGCAGCATAATGAGACGACATGAATTAGTGGTGTGAATGCGAGGATATGGGAACAGAAAAAATTTTGAACAGCAAGTAGATCAGTTGATTACCATTCAAATTCACTAGGAGAGACGATAAATAAATTTGTTTCCTGCTCGAGGTGACGAAGGGGCATACCCTGTGCACTTGGCAAATAGATAATCCTTCCCATTTACGTGTATCATTCCATCTTTCAAGATGCATTTCCACTTGTTTTTTACGCGCGCAACCTGAGAATGGTGTCAGTATGCTTGATCGTCTCTAGAAGAGCAGTCACTTGACCTTGTCATAGGTACAAAAGACAATATCTGTCTCGCCTGCAACGCCTTCTTCGGCCTCTTCTTCACCTTCCGTGTCTGAATCGTCAAGATCGCTATTGATAGCCTCTGAATCAGGCGCCGGTGCCACCGCCGCGGACGCTGTAGCTCGCGGTTGTGGCAAAGAAGGATGGGATGTCCGGGGCGCGAAAGCTTGACCTTGAGACGGGGGCGGAGAGTCGTCTTCGTCTCCAGACGATTCTGAGGGGCCATCAACCTGAGGTATTCGTTGCGCAGGTTGCGGCGCTTGTGTCGGCGGCTGGGTTGCGGGGGCAGGGACAGTATATCCAGGCCGAGAACCTTGTGGTTGAGGCTGTAAGGTACGAGGAAAGGATATGACGCCTGTTTGTCCACCAGGGTGCTGTGGAGGTTGACCAGAAATAGGTCTAGCACCATTCATAACTGGGCCAGGAAGTGGTGGAAGGGCATAAGGCATCCCGGGGTGTAACATGTAGCGGCTGTCCAGAGGCTCTGCCTTAACAGGGTTCATACCAGCCTGGGGAAGTGCATATGGATTTGAGTAGTGTGCTGGGTGCATCATTAATGGATGCTGATATGCCAAGGGATGCGGCGGAGGGTGTTGAGCGACTGGTGCTGGCGCCGGGGTCTCGAACTCTGCGACATGCGATGCTATCACTTTGCTCTCCCATTTCTGTTGAAGATATCATTACGATGTGACACGAGAGCAACAGACTTCCTTGTACTTACACGCTGCAGCTCAGCGAGGACATCCTCGGCTACGCCGTACTCGTCGAATTCGGGCTTAATGTTTGCCATGACATCGTCGATGACAGCGCGGTAAATGCCAGGCTCAAAAACACCAACGTATCCGTATTAAGCCCAGGTGTTCTACTACAACCAGGGAATCGGTGAGCAGCTCACCACTATCTTATTGGACATCTCGTCGTCGCACTCGCGGATGCTTCACCACTGCGGGGGGAACGGCGACCAAGGTGATGGAAGATGAATAAGGCCCTTTTATACTTGATGTGTCAATCCAAAAACCCCGGACACTTCAAACTCCGACGTATGACTTTTCTACACTTTCGCACGCACGGACCAGGAGTAGCAAGGAAGCACTGGCATTGCCACGGTGCCTGCAAATTTTTCACCAAGATCTACCATTTAAAATCCAAATAGTATCTGTATAATGTAATTGCAGCCGTAGAGTAGAATCGCTATAATACATGATAAGTACCCAAAAAATACAACAAATGTGGTCCACTGAAGTTTTCAATATGAGTAGGTCTCATCAAACCATCGTCTTTGAATAAGATAATCGCCCTCCCGGAGAATGCACGGGCCGCCCCAGATAACCTTCTCTGATAAATTATTGGTTTTGATGTAGTCGGAGACGTGTTCGTCAGATGCTCCTGGCTGTATCCATATCGAGGGTATAGAAAGCTCTCGAGCTTGTTTGAGGAGCGAGAGTGTAACCTGTTGAAGTAAAGTAGCCTGGGTCATAAATCAACGAGCTAAATTAATTAGTCTGTTCTCACGTGTGGCGTCGTGGAGATGCTGAGGGCAGTGGTCGATGGCGACGGTAGTTTGGATATGGAGGGTATGGCATTAAGCCCTTCAAGCCTCTTTTCTCTCTTGAATATATCGGGTCAGTGAAAGCAGAAGCTAATCTTGAGGGCGATGTATAACTCACCGGATGGACGGGTATCACATCCATGTGTTTATCTCTGTACCAACCGAGTACCTGGTCATCGTTAAAAATGCGTTGGTTATAAAACCCTTCAAAAAGTACCTTGGACGATAGTCTCGATGGGTCTGATGACACACCGATGACTGCAAACTGCGATGAGGCAAAGAACCTTTCTTGTTTTTCGTCGACAAGAAATGAGGAATTCATGGGTCTCGTTCAGTGGTCGGCGCGAGGAAGAAGATTGAAAGTTGTGAAGAACGTTCCTAACTGACGTGAGATTATAAGGAAGGGTCAGTGAAGGTTTTGATCTCGGGCTTCGACCACCTCCTGAGGTCAATGTCAAACATGGCTTGATGAACTGCGATGAAAGTTAACATGCCCGCGGCCCTCTGATATTAGACCGCGGGACAAAGGTCGACTCAAGTAGCGAAACCATCTGTCAAGCCATCAATCTCAGGTTTTCAGGGTTTTCAGAGATCCACGGTGATAGGAAAACTTCAGAAATGCAATGTCTTCAGCTATATTCCGTCGAGTTCGGACGTAGACAAGTCTTTACAGATGGCTTCGGATTCCATCTCCCAGAACCAGGATGCACGGGCCCCCAGAAATGACACGATCGGCCAGGCCATTCTCTTTGATGTATTCGAGGACATTATCATCCTCAGCGCCCGGTTGAATCCAGTAAGAGGGAACATTAAGTTCCTTAGCCTTCTTCAAGACTGCAAGGGTGATCTATAAAACTCCGAAGTTAGGACCGCGCCGTCGGGGGGCGGGGTGGAGCGCGTACCTTAGGAGGTGTAATAATGCTGAGGGCTGTCGTCGAAGGCGAAGAGAGTTGCGATATGTCGGCAATTGTCTTGACGCCCTCCAACTCAGGTTCCTTCTACATGATGAAATGATGTAAGTGAAGGAAGCACGACGCCACGGAAAGCCCATACGGGGTGAACAGGGATGGCATCCATGCCTCTAGCTTGGTACCATCGGAAAATCTGAGGGTTCCCTGAGTTGAAAAAGCTGAAAGCCTTTAGAGCTTGAACAAACACACCCTACTTCCGACCTTTGTCTGATCTTTGGACGCGCCAACCACTGCAAAGGTAGGATTGGCTAAGAAAGTTTTTCCAACAGTCTCCTGTGCTTCCGTGATAGCGCCAAAGTTGTAGTGGTCCATTGTTAATCTTGTATGAAGGTGCTTGTAGATGGGAGAGAGAGTTGATGAAGAAAGAGCTCTAGAGAGTGTGTTTAAGTATCGCAAGGGCATGCAATATGGTCAGTATGTCGCAATGAGCGATGATGACATGACATGTGCATGGGAACCCAAGTTCGACCAAGTTCGACCAAGTTCGACACCACGACACTCTTGCATGACAGCATAGAGCCTCGGGGGTAGCAGCATTGTTTGAAGCGGATTTAGGCAAGTTGGCGAATTAGATAGTTCTTCCGAGGCAAAAGTGGATCAATCGATTCTAAGGTGGATGTACATTGAAAGAAAATACATGGATGATGGAGACGGACGCGCGAAAACGTTGAATACACGTTGTCTTTGAGAGATTATCAGTAGTGTATCACTGCTGTAGATTGACGGATAGATCGGCAACATTGAGACTCTTCTTCATGACCCCCATCTTTGCTTGAATCAAATGCTCTGGTTTCCCCAATTGCCTTTGTGGATTCGCTGGCCCTCTCAAGCAACAGCGCGTCATATCTTATACGGGGTCATCGTCGGCTTTTCGCTTTCTCTGACTTCAACATCCCTAGCCTTGTACTACCAAGTGCGAAAACGACAGAAAATCGCGGAGAAGTTTACACCGCGACCTATTGAACTGCGAAGTGACGAGGTTCTTCCAGGGGTGACTGGCTTGATAGGTCCGTCATTGTAATCTTCGAAGGCAACTGTCTGCGTCTTGAACTTCGTTTCTTCAAGGAAACACGCCATTGGTTAGAATAAATTCGTTAAGCGATGCCCTTGGTGTCGAGATACTCGGGAAAGCTGAAGTGGGTTCTTGTCTTCATTGGATACACTGTCCCTGAGGAGTGAAGTAGTTTCTAAATCCTGGAGGAAGCGTCAAAGATCGTGTAGCGTTGCGCAGTGAGTATCAACCATTCTTGCACCGTTTCGGTGGCGTCTGATCTCCCCTCTTCCTTTAGTGATCAATGACGCGGAGCGCTTGGGGCTTTTGAGGCCACACACAGGTTCGCGAATCTTTGAAGGAACGGTTGGATCCACTGGGATTTCTATTGCCACCATTGCGCGCGCACGGCGAGTCAAATTTGATGTGCAAGTCAGCCTTTTTCTGAACATTTTTCCAATATAGAGGTTACGATGCTAGTATGCCCTTCTGAACTCCAGCCTAACATTTATATTTGACGCGTACCACAGCGATAATCATGCCTGACGATGTAGCCAAGGAAAAGATTGCAGCTCTGCAAGCTCTTGGTGCTACAGTTGAGTTGGTTCGGCCCGCAAGCATCGTCGACAAGAAGCAGGTACGCCTCTCCTCTGAATTTCAGTTTTAATTGCATCAACCCATATCACCACAGTATGTCGTAGGTGGACGTCCGCAATCGTTTGGAATTCCTTATCTCTGAAGAAATACCGCAGAATCTCGCCAGACAACGCGCTACAAAATTCGGACGTCCCAACTCCATCGATGAAAGTGAAGGGCTCGCCCGTCCGCATCTTATCCCCTCGTCGTCGTCGTCGGTTGTGGTATCCACCACCTCTCTACGCGTTAACTTCGATACAAATGACCCCGACGATCAAGACGATTATCTTACGAAACCGCGAGGATACTTTGCTGATCAATTCGAGGCAAGCGCGATCCTCACAACTTAAGGGTCCTTCTGAATTGTGATTGTTCTAGAACCGAAGTAATTTCGACGCTCACTACGAGGGGACAGGCCCCGAGATATGGAGACAAACCAACGGGCGTCTCGACGCATTTGTAAGTGGTGCAGGTGACATGTCTTTCAGTTCCTTACAGGAACTTGGTCTCACGATATTTCATATCAGGAACTGGTGGGACTATCGCGGGCATCGGCCAATACATCAAATCTCTAGACGAAAAGGTGGTAATCGCGCTCGCTGACCCCGAAGGCAGCGGGCTTTATAACAAGGTACGCAATTTTTTAGATTCACTTCGCTTCTGACCTCTGTATAGGTGAAACATGGTGTAATGTTTGATCGCAGAGAAAGTGAGGGTACAAAGCGACGACACCAAGTTGACACGGTAGTCGAAGGAATGTACGTCCACTTGAATTGCCTAGCTCCTCGGAACCCTTCACAATTCATTCTCGGACATGCATAGTGGTATCAACCGATTGACGAACAACATTGACCTCGCGCTGCCCATCATCGATGACGCTTTTCGGTAAGTTCTTTGCGATGCTTTCCCAGCAACTAGATTTTCAATCAACGTGATTACCATAGGATATCTGACGCCGAGGCCGTTTCCATGTCTCGATACCTCGTTAAGCATGATGGGCTTTTGCTGGGTTCCAGTAGTGCCTGCAATCTCGTTGCATGCGTAAAACTAGTACGACGAATGGGATGGGCGGAGGGCCAGACTCTTGTTACTATCCTGTAAGCACGCTTCCAGAACTCTGTTGCAGTGTCACGATATTAACCAGGTGTTAGTTGTGACTCTGGAAGTCGACATTACTCCAAGGTTAGTGCAACGCGTGTCATCTGATCCTGACCTATCTCATGATGCGATACCCCGGTTTTTTACAATGCATTTTAACAGTTTTGGTGAGCGAAGTCTGGTTAACCCTCTCGAAAGTCCGTTGACACATTTCTGTCATGATGCAGGAATGATGAATATCTGCGCAAAGCAAATATCCCCATTGACCTTCACCTAGTGGAAGACTTATTGCTTCCGCTGCCACCGTTGGAACCTCATTATGAGTGATATCGCGAGAATAAGCTTTTGTAGTTCAGGGCTCAGAGGTGCTTATACCAATACATTACTTGTCCATGATGTGATTGTTTACTCTTGTGTGACACTGTACTCCTCCTTCGCTTCACCGATCGCGATCCTGAGTCCTGCCCAGATGCAGTCCAGTAATGCCGCACCATTGGAGCAGGCAAAGACCAGGGTTGAAGCGTAGTAAAAGTTAGCGTTCCCTGTGCCTTGGTTAAGCCACAAGTGGTTAAACAGAGGCATGAGGAGTGCAGCATGGAGGTGCAGTAGCGCGGTAACTATAGGATGCCGGAGGTCTGTGATTGACAATGTGTTGAGTCACAAGACTTTGAAGAACATTGCAGAAATCGCACATGGGTATGTCTCCGGGAAGACAGAAATCATGCTGAGAAACAAACCAGGATCCGAAAGAGTAGGGTACGCCTTGAATGTTCCGAGAACTCCAATGAGCAGGAATGCCGCGTAGAGCGGGTCGTATCTGGATTTCGGTCTTTAGCCCATTTGAAAACAAGGTACAACTCCAAACGTACTGGAATTTCACACAAATTGGTGCAATGTATATGAGGAGATGCATCTTGTCATTTTGGACGTATCAGGATAGGGATAGTATGAGAATGAGGCTATTGTAAGAGACTTACTGAAAAGACCATGAGGAAAAATGGACGGAAATGATCGAACATCTCGGTAAAGAAGTACCACCACAAACCCGTAGTGGGCGTCAAATCAGGAAGAGTGATGCTATTCAAAGTTTAGTCATGAATTAGAACATACTGGGAACCTCTGACTGACGTAGCACCCCATGTTTGCGATATCCAAGACCAACCACCAGAAATAAGGGTGGACAATGATGTGAACGCGGCCAGATAGAGAACAAATTCGCCTAGATGGGGAACAACTCGACCCAGGTTGACACCCAAAGATTGAAGGGGTTTGGGTGATGCAAGACGCGACACAGGATCAAGAAGGAGCAGAAGTAGAAGAGGCACGAGTATGAGGACCGACGATAAAGATAGATGAACGAGGAAAGCAAGAGATAGTAAAGATGCAGAGACTTTGCCTGTTAAGGTATTGGTCAGTCTGTACTAATTCATCCGTAGGAGACGCACCTTGGCTGGCAGACACCAGAGACAGCAACATCAATGTATTCTCGAATGACGAAGTAGATTGAGCTAAGCTGGGGAGAAATATATAGGGATTCAGGAGGTACCTGAAGGCGTTCAACCAAAGTCAGGCACGATGAGAGTAAGAACTTACATGGCCGCGACCAAAGTGTCCCTTTGGCTACTCAGCACACGCTGTCTAGACCTCCATATGTTAACCAAGGCCCACGCGCCTACTGCATCAGAGAAGGTCCATAGTATTGAAGATGCCGCGCCCGTTACAGGAAGAACAGTGGTGAAGAGCGAAAGATATAGCGGAGACTAGTACAGCTCAGAATTTGGTGACGAAGCAGTTGGATCTAGAGAAACGCACATGTCTAAAGACACCTCCTGAGTAGGGATCCACTCCATTTTCATAGAGATATATTCCTTCCTGTACTGTGGCTCATGAGCTACACGTCTACAGATGGTACGTGTTACGCACAGTGGGAGTACGATGTCAGTGCAGACGACAGTTGCTGATTGCCCTGAAGTAGTTGAGGTAAACTTGAAAAGGCTAGGAGCTGCCTGAATGCCAGGAGAGAAAAGAAAGTGGGGCCAAGGTTGGACGCAGCATCCTGAGCTGTATGAGATTTTGGTGAGGACATGCAGGGTCACGACGCCAACTGCCATCACTTGATATTTCTCCAAATTTTGCCTCACAGCCATGTATTAATACGAGTACCATATATACGTCAAGCCCGTGCAGCAGCCGCCATATATGGGATTATAATCAATATCTTTGTTCTCAAACTTTTACATTCAATACTTGTCACGGAACGATTCCAGTTAGATTTATTACCAGGTCATCTCGCCCCGGCTCAACCTCAGCGCTCAGCTACAGCCTTGCAATTGTAGTGTTTCAGCTTTAAACATTATTGGCCAATTTGTTCTGGCTCACAGTTGGGTACCACAACAAAAATTTTCGGGGAAAGTGTAAAATGATTCGACCCAGGCTCGAACTGAGGACCTTCTGTGTGTTAGACAGATGCGATAACCAACTACGCCATCGAACCGATACTAACGTTAAACAGTAATGATATTCATCAATCTTTATGGTGACACAAACTTGCGAGGATGTAGTTTCGTCAACTGCATCGCCAGTTTGACCTTGGCCAGAACTCCGAAATGTCGGATGCAATCAGTACCTTGATCAGCCCCTTGCGTCAAGAATAAGGTGGGGATAACTCCTACTTCTTATAACATATATACAATACGATAGCTGACAATACTTCGGAGCATAGCAAAGCGGGACTCTACTACTATTGATCAACGACACCAGGTCGCAATTCAAAAGCTACATAGGGCCATCTGGCGCGTAAATGTCCCAAGCGGTGTCGAGGAACGCATCATTTCGGATATTCGCGTCGTTATCGAGAAATGCAACTACGACGGACGCTTGCGTGGCGCGGTCCTGATCCTCGGGCTAGTCCACCACTAACGGGGGAAAATTAACCTGGTTCCAACAAGACCCGCTCTTCGGCTAGTACAATCCATCAATTTAAAAATACGCCCCCGCCCCAGCATACGTTCCTGTAGCACCACTTGGCGTATCAGCCGGTGATGGAGCAGGCTTGTTGTCGTCACCGATGGTGAGTCGGTCTGTCTGAGACTGTATATGGGCCACAGATCCAGGGCCGAACGCAGGTGCTCGTGGTACATATGGCTTCGCTGCTATCGCCATGATTCCAGCCGGTATCTTGGACTGTAAATCTGCCTGTGTCGGGACAGGTTGGAAATGAACCTGAAAAGGAAGCTTGCCATTTAGCCATGCCTATTCTCGAGCCGACATTGACATACCGAATCATTTGATTTCTTGTAGTATTTGTAGAACAAATTTACGCTCTCCAACTCGTCTGCGATTTTTTGTTTGAGTTGATCTTTGACGTCCTTGTCTCCTGCTCTTGAGATGTTAATCCCTTTGCTACCGTCCTTCAGTTCTTGCAATTCCTTCCTTGCCCATGTCATGTAGCCCACCGCGTCTCCTCCTCTCTGAGTTCCGCCTTTTTCGCCTGCCTCTACTCCGAGCCACTTGTGCGCAAGTGCACCATGCAGCGCTAATTGATTAGCCAGATATCTCCTGAGCTCTGGTGATACTTCTCCATTCGAATCAGATGTAGATGAAGGGCGTTTTCGTATACCGAGTGTCTTAACAAGTGAGCGTGCGGATGAGTATAATGAAGCACATTCTAGGTGCATCTTGGCAATAAGACTGGGAGAAGGATGTGATGGTGGAAGGGGAGGACCAGGAGCAATGTTGCTGTCGAACGCTGCCTTGGATAGATATTTACGAATTGCTAGCGTTTGTGCGTCTGCAAGCGCCATTCTTCCAGATGTCATAAGTACATGTTGGAGAGCATAGCGTGACATGAGACATACTGGGCAAGGGCATTATTGACTTCTCTGCTCAATTCTGGAGGCTGTTCAAACCCGACGGGAGTTAATTTGGTATGGTTGTTCCATTGGGGTATAACAGTCTCTGCGATATAGGTGTAAATCCCGCTGGCTCGACAAAGAAAGTCCACGGCAATGTTCAATTGATCGTCTTTCGCTTTGCGCTCCGATTCCAAAATGGCGCGGTCGTATTCATATCGTCCCAATGCAATGACAGTCGAACGTGCAAGGTTGGACAAGGCGAAGGCGTATGTGAGCAGGGAGAATGCGAGATCGGCTTGGAGACCTGGGATCGAAAGTCGCGGTGATGTGTGAAATATGTTGGCGGAAAGCGTCGTGCGCCAGCTGAATACTAGGACAATGTTAACCTTCAGCTTATCACGGGTGAAGACACATACTTGGTTCAGATTTCAGCGTTATTTCATCGTGTGCTAAGCATTCGATTATGCCGCGTAAGTGGGGAATATAATCCTCGAAGAGCTAGATGCGGTCTACATCGTCAGACTTATCATGGATAACGAGGATGATGACTGAAAGGTGACACACCTTCACCAGCTGCAGAAAGTCCTTCCGACCATGCTCAGTCCGCTTGCTATCCTTCAGGATGGCTCGGATGTTCGCTCGCGCTTGAGTTGCGGCGGGGATGCCGACAGCATGGCGCTTGTTGATAGTCAAGTCGTTGCAGAAATCGGAGAAAGAAATCGCTCCTGATGTTGGTAGTTCGTAAAGAAACATTCCAGTCGCCGAGTCAATGCAATGCGATCAAATAAACTTGCACAATATTCAAGCTCAAGCACTGAATTCAATTCATAAGCTTCTCCGAGTCCTCGATGTATCAATATTTAGTTCCTTTTGAAGTTGCTCTTCTCATCCCATCCACAGCACAACATCGGGAGCAAGCACGGATGCTAGAGAGTGCTCTCCCTCGTCATGTATTCCAGATTCCTGCACATGTCCCTCGAATGAAACTCACCTTTCAGCCGAAATGATTCCTCATATTTTGCAATCGCGCGTGTTCAATAAGATAGGATTCATCTTTTAAATAAAGTTGGAAATATCACTTCCACTGAGGTGATATGGTATACATGCAGAAAGAAGGGTTGAGATGTACATTACAATTGTGATAGTGGTATAGAGATATCCAAATTTTAGTGCTCATGAAATGTCGTTATAACGCAGTTATAATTATGGGTAGACGTTTATCGCGCAGCAGCCTTGCGTCGTCTCGCCTTTTCTAGAGGGGTGAGATCATCGTCCATTGCCATCGCTGTGCCATTATCAGTTAGGGAACCCAGCGACAATAAACAAGGAGCGAACATACATGACGTTGAGCCATCCATAGAGACATCGCCTTCTACATCAGATGAATTTCGCTCCTCAAATTCACGAGATATCAACTTTGGGAGCATGGAACGACGACGCTTGGAGAAAATAAGAAAAGAGACAAGCTTAGAACACACAACTATCGACGTACCTTGTTAGTCCCGCTCACGTTAATCCCATCGAGGTCGACAAGAAATTTTGTTTCATCTACCCGCTTCATCTGCTCGACGCATTCAACCACCCATGCAATTCCTACTACAAGGGGTTTGGGATCGCGCAGAAGACTAGAATAACGCAATGAAAGTCTGCAAATACCGAAGAGAAAGTCCATACCGATAGCGATTCAGCGTGCTCATGAGCCCGTCCTTGTACACAATATGTGTACACGTTTGACCAACACGAGTTAAAATCTGCACAAGATCCCGGTCAGAACATTGAAAGGATCAAATGCACCCAAACAAACCCGGGCGCCCACTCCTTCCAACATCTCAACAAAGAGAGAGCCGACCTCATCTCCATCATCGTTCCTCACATCAACGAAGATGACGCAGTCCTTGAGAACTTTCAATGCCACTACACCACTCACCGCTCCCGGTGTAGTTTTGCTCCCCTCACTCCTGCTATTGGATGCGTTGTGTGCTATTCTGAGGCTGCTGCGAGTCGGACTTTCTGGACCCATAGCCTTACCTCCAGATGAGGTCGACGGATAGGTGCTGCTTGCGCTCCTCGCATTCTTGCGACCCTTTGGTGTCGCCGGAGGACCCATCAAACCCAGACCTGTTGACGCCCTTGTGGATGACGCTATGAGAGACTGTGAGAGTGCCTGTGAGGCAAGGGAAACTCTCCTAGATGCGTCAGAATTCCAAGATTCTGTCGCACGTTCTTTGCCCTTTCCTTTGTCATTCAGCGGCATAATCTGGTTCGTAGATGTATTCAGATTTGAAGGTGCCGTCATCCCGTCCCGTCCATCGAGCTCGGTATCATTGTCGTCTATCATGTCCATATCATCCCCCCCTTTGACTGGACTCGCCATCACACTGGGTAAGCTCGTTTTGCGACTTGCTTTCTGAACAATTCTGGCCCTCGAAGCACCAGAAAAAGCACCTCCGACACCTCCGACACCAAAAATACGAGATTTTCCTGGCACCTTGAAGCCACCAGAGCTGCGTCTCACCGTTCCGGAACCAAAGGGGCCAATCGAAGATTTCCCTGTCAAGGAAGAGCGCGGCCCGCCGAACAACGTACGCTGCACCAAACGAGTGATTCCTGCCGTTGCTTGGGAAGATGATTCTGCCTTCAAAGTACTGGGGCCTGAAGTGCTAATGGAGCTGTCGTCTTTGCTAGTAGTCTCAAGTTCGATACTAGAGTCTGGATTGTCTCTATTGAATCCCATACTGGTATTGGGCCGCCCAGGAGGTCGTTGTTGAAGCTTCTCCAATGCACTTGACAACGTCGACAGAGAAGACCCATCGAGATTGCTGTACGAAGTAAACGATCGAGACAAGCTCGCTGAAAAAAGAGCAAGGCGTTTGAGTACATCTTTCGTGAATCGCCTTAATGAAGGCTAACCTCTGGGCCGTGTTGACATGGACACAGATCGACCCAGCTTGTTTGGCGAAGAACTCCTTGACTTCGGAAGCATGGGTTTGGTGGGAGAGACCTGTTTAGCTGTGGTCGACTTCGTAGGTTGGGCGAATGAATTCCGGGGTGATTTCGTAGCCTTCTTCGCAGGAGAGCGTTTCATCGGTGAGCCGGGTGGGAGATTTGGGGCGCCAGAGCCCGAGGCAACGTTGGGCAGACTAGCATTGGACACCTCAATATTCAGTTGAGTGTCGTCGAGCAACGTGTCGGATGCAATAGCTTTGGCTTCGGACACAGAGGATTGCTTCTGAGCTGCTGTTTCCTTTGCTACGGGTTTCAGAGGAAGAGCTGTTGAAAAAAAAATGAAGACGAGCACCCGAAAGAACTGCACAATCCTTACCTTTCGGCACCTCAATCTTCTGATTGCGTTTCAACGAGGCGCTCCTTGTTACACGGCTGACAGGGGCATAATTAGATACCCGCTTCGAAATGTGTATTTTCGTTTTCCTGGATTCAGCTGCAGGGGGGTCAACGGTTTGAGGCTTAGAGGATGTTGCGACGGTGGCAGGATCCCTCATGGTAGTTTCAGTCCTGTCAGTATCGTCTATGCTAGAAAGAGTACCCTCGGCATGATTGGGTACATGGTTGTGCGTGGGCTTGTGTGAAGTCTCAACGTCCCTAATCCTGGGTGCTATAGTCGATGGAGTAGGTTCCGTAAGTGCTGCAGAAGGCTCCAGAATCTTGACAGAGGGATCCATCGCCTGATTAATTTCTTCCAATCTGTCGGGTGTTATATCCATCGGGGAATGAGCCTCAACTACAGGTTCGATGCTTTCCATAGAAATGTCCATTACAGGGGAAGTTGCAGGACGCATGGGGTCAACAGGGGAAGGAGGTGCGGGGTATAAAGAAGGCGGCAGAGTAAGATCCTTTTGAATTTCAGGCGGCGGAGAAGGTACGCTGACCGGGGCAGGCTTTGGCTTTGGCTTCGGAGTTGTTTTGGGCTTCATTTTGCTCTTGAGAGAAGTTTTGGGCGCAGGTAATTCCTTTGCTTTCCCTTGGGAATGTGTAGTGCGCTTCGGGAGAGGCTTAGAAGCGTTTGCAAGTTTCAGGCCTGGATCAGAGGAAGATCCTGCGACAGCCTTCTCCTTGCCCTTCCCTTTGGCATCTTTCTGTTCACGCGCATTGGCCATCAGGACTGTGAATGCATTGCTGGGTTTTGAAGCCGCGACCACTGGTTTCGACGAGCCTGATGCCAGGGTTTTCTGAGTGGACACGGCTGGCGGATTCACTGCAGAGATCGCCATATTTGATGAGCTGGAAGGGCGAGGGAGCCGGCTTTTGATTGTTACAGCTAGGGCTGGCAATGGTTTCGTAGTTGGAGGGGGTAAAGCAGATGTCTGGTCCTGAAGCGTGCTAAGATAATGGAAAGAAGAAAGAAACGATCTGCTAACCTGTTCTTCCTCGATGCCAGTCGCCCACCCAGAAGCTACATACCTATTCTGTGCCCTACCCACAGTTTTCGATAGTAAGGGCGTTTCGGGGATGGGGGTCAATGGTGACAGGGGTGACAGTTCCAGTTTTTGCCCACTTGGTGTAGCCTGGGGCTCTATGATGGAAGGAAGTACGAGTGGCGCTGGTTTCCTGCGCAGGGGCGACGTCAAAGACATTGGCTCCTCTGCTCTGGCACTTGAGGCGGCGTTGGATGCTTTGAGGGTGGTGTCTGCAGCAAAGGGCGAATGAACTACTGACTCATTGGATATTTCAGAATATTTATCGACATGCATTTCCAACCCTACTTCGTCCGGGATTGTGGCCAGCTTTGCGGTTGCCGTAGTTCCAGAAACAATACGCAATTCTTGTTCCTTAGATGGCGAACGAGATCGAGGACGGCGAGGTGATGGAGGTGGGTTGCGGAGGTCAATGTGTACTATGCCTGAAGGCAATGAAGAAGGGAATATAGGAACAGACTGAGCCCTGCCTTTGCCCGGTACAGTCCCGTCGGAATCGGTGGTCGACGAGGATTGTTTCTCAAGGCCTGAGGCAGGTAATGAGGATTTGGGTGCAGAGCTACCCCCAGAATTGGGCTGGGAAAGACTTCGAGTGTGTGCTGAACGTGATGGTAGCGCGTGCATGGTCTTGATGAGCGGTTCACCATTCGGCATTGAACCAGGTTCCTCGAGCTTCTTCCGCTTCAGCTCGCGTCCTTCAGATGGCGATTGTGGTCTGAATGCATACTCGTCCCCTGGTGGAGGCGAAACTGAACGTTTGGTCGTGCGCATTGTTCGAACAGCTTTGCCTGGCGATAACAATAGCTCGTCGTCGGTCTCCTCAACAATTTCTTCGTCTATGTGTTTCTCTTCCTCTGTGTGAGCACCGTTCTGGCGGAGTGCTGTTCGCGCGTCTTTCCAGGGCGATCCTTGGGACAATTGGGACAACAAGGCATCGGGTATGGTGAGCTGAGATCGCGTGCGTTTTTCCGCAAAGGTTGAAGCCGGCATGGATGAGCTCGTAAGGGTGCACGGACCGAGCTATAGCAGCGACGACGAGGGCAGCTGGTCCGAGTCACGTCAACTGCAGGTTCAAGAGAACTCCGAAGAGATGCGATGTTGAAAATAGGCGCGTAGCACGTGGTGGTGATTTGTGACGTGACAACACCTCGTTTAGGGTTAGGATCTTCTCTTCATGACTCTGAACAATGTTGTTCTCAACTTATTGCAGACGTGCGCTGTTCTGCGCACCAATACGCGCAATCCATAAGGTTCCAAGATCATCAAATATCTTGAACCCACATCGAACAATCTCGACAACAAATGCACAAAAGACTTCCCATGGCGCCTCGCCTACGTTAGTGTGTATTCTCGGCTGTAATCCTCCACGATTGACGCCAGGGAAGTACAGGTGGAAGCACGTACCTAAAACTATTCTCATTGTAAACAAGCTGCGAACACAGCCAGTCATTCTTGCGATTGATGCTTTTCTCGAGTAAGCTGAACTGCTCATAACAAAAATACAATTACGACAACATCCCATTAGACACGTACAATCAACCTACCCTGGGGTCAGAGTGTTTCATGAAAATAGAATAGACATTCCACATGGTGCTGAGGTCTGGACGCCAGGTACGTGTTTTGAAGTAACTGATATATTTACATTGACATTTTCCGTAGGCCCAAAAGCTGAAAAAATTGATCTTGTCGTGACATTGGGTGGCGATGGGACTATTCTCCATGCATCATCGTTGTTCAGCGCCGGCGCTGTTCCTCCTGTCTTAAGTTTCTCGATGGGAACGTTAGGATTTCTTCTTCCATTTCGTGAGTGCCGGTTTCAACTCCTTGAAGTTCAAAATCAAACAAATGCTAGATATTGACGACTTCGCGAAGGCACTTGAAAGCGTCTATCTTGGCAAGGCCACCATTCTGAACCGGATGCGGCTAGCTTGTACCTTTTATAATGCGGATCTAGCAAAGAAAGGTCATGACGGGGATGGTTTGTTTTTGAATGAATACTTACACCACACCCATCACTCAAACAAACTCTCACTTTTAGACTGGCAAGTAATGAATGAAATAGCCCTACATCGTGGATCAAGCCCCCACCTTAATACAATTGATATATTCGTTGATGGACAACACCTCACGGAGGCAGTCGTATGTCTTTTCATTATAATTTCAATTGAAACCTCACGCGCCGTCGACCGTACAGTCTGATGGATTGATTGTATCAACCCCAACTGGGTCGACAGCATATTCTTTATCTGCTGGCGGTCCCATTGTGCATCCGTCACTAAGCGCATTAGTATTGACCCCAATATGTCCGCGAAGCCTGTCATTCCGCCCACTGGTCTTTCCATCATCATCTGTCATCACCTTACGAGTACGTGAAACTTTAATCTCAACTCAATCAAAAACATACTCGTGCTAATACCGCAATTGTAGATAGGTGATCGAAGCCGGGCACCTGCAGGTGTTTCGATGGATGGACGTACATCACACGTGCTTAATCCAGGAGAATCGGTCAACGTACAAGCCTCGCCCTTCCCTGTACCATGTATCAACCGTTCATCGATTTCAACTGATAGTGAAGAGCATCGAGAAGGGGCGGGACCTGGATATCCAGAGGCGTGTATCAAGTCCGAGGAGACTAGTCCTGGCTCCAATGCTTTAGTATCCGTCAATACTTTATGGAATGCTCTTCCAGAGTACCGGTGTGCTGTAAATGACAAGGTGCTCGTGAGCAGCAGTGCCTGAGAGAGCTGCTCAATGCTCTCGAGCGCCTGCAGCGCTTGCGCAGATAACTGCACATTACGATCCAATATGGGTATCACAAAGTCGTGAGGAGCTAGCGCCAGCGAAGGCGCTGAGCTGAAAGCAGCAAGAAAACATGTTGCTTCGCGTCTGGTCCAACGCTCCTTTTCGCGCTCTTTACTTTGTGTTTCTTCAGCACGGGCATGTAGTGTTCGTACAATCCATCGAACGGCGAGGACGGGGAATATGTGTTCCTTTGGGAGTGATCTGACTGGGAGTACATCGGACGCTAGAGCTCGAAGAAGAACAGTGAATCTTTCTTCAATAGGGAGAGACACCACAGCAAGGGAATTAGATGGGCTCGGAAGAGAGACCGATTCGAAAAGCTCATGAATAGGTTTCACAGCCACCTCCTCCTGCGCCACTCTTGTTCCACGCCGCAGATATTCCGTGACTATCGGTGGCCTCCACGGCTGCAGTGGGCAGTGTGAAGTTGCTATAGGGTTCAACGGATCTTCGTCGGAGCCGTGAAGTCGATCGAGTTCCCCCTTCAGGGGTGCTAACAAGTCGTCGGAGCAATCGGATTCACTGTCAGACTCTACGACGTCCACTAGTTCGTCCAAATCCTCGTCCTCTTCCTCAGGTTTCATTCCGGCTTCTCGATCATTTTCCTCATTGTACTCTCGAGGCAAACCGACGGCATTATCCATAATTGAGTAGGTCCACTCTCGGATAGGTCTACCGATGCTCCGAGAAACCGTCTCGATGTCCGGGTTCTCCAGGAAAAGGCGAGGCCAAAAAGTAGCAGATGAAAAGGTGTCAATAAGTTTTGGAGAGAGATTACCCCGTCGATAAGCTTCCAAATATTGTGCACGTATGCTGACCGCGTGTTGCAGGCCTTCACTTTCTTCCTCAAAGTCAAGGGATTCTTCAGCCTCGACTCGCCGAGAAATTAATGGCAAGAATGGGCATGCATCGTCTGGGTGGAGAGCACATGTTCCACCCACTGGCAGCCGATCGTTGGTGTCGTCCTCATGTTTAGGTATAGCATATTGTAACGTGGCCTCCACGATCTTCTCTACAATCTCATCGACCTCCCCTGAGCCCATTGCAGTAACCAGACGCGCAAGCAACGTGTTGACTGCCCTATCGATGAGATCCATAACACTGTCAACTTTATATTTGGGCTTTTTGCGTTTTTGAGTGAGGGGAGACAAGATGGATTGAATAGTGGCGGCGACCCGAGTGATCCGTTGAGATAAGGATAATTGCCTATCAAAGAATAAGGACGGGAGATTTCGACGACTGAATTCGGATTGAGTTGAGAAATCATTGCCAACTAGGGCGCCAAGCAGTGGTAAAAGGGTGACCGGAATTTTCAGATGCGTTGCTAGTAGGTCCGGTTTGTATACAGTGAGCGACAACGTTGGGCCTTCACCGTCGGGTGGTATTATTCCTCGACCGACATTTGTGTCAACAGGCCGCCGTTTAGACTTAGGTTTGCGGACCTCTTGAAAGTCACTGTCTTCTTCGTAAGAGGGAGCCTCTGGTAATATTGGTGCATACCACGTCATCTCTTCCAGGGGTATATACCCCAGATAACCTTCAGCATTAAGAACGACAAAGTCAGAGTCGTTCCCCACGACATAACCACCGATCTTGCCGGCAAGCTCTACTGCATAAGGATCGCCTTCCTCGTCAGCGAAATGGAGTTCGACGGCGTCCGTGAGTTTTTCAACTTCTTTCAATGCAGTAATACATGCTGTGTATGCCAGAGGTGGAATGATTCGTGTCTCGTTGAGGAAACGGGCAGTTCCCCGAGAAGTGGGAGAAGTCCGAAAAAACAACAGCGATGGCTGCACATGAGACTGTCCTAGCCGAGACACTAGTGTGGCAAATTTCAATTCAGGAGAAGGGCCTAACATTCTGACAGTCAGCTAATAAAATGTATGTAGGAAATTTTCACACAGACCATCAAACACGAAATGTACTTTGAGACCAACTTTGATCCAAGCATTCACCACCAGAGTGACGAGATCAAAGAACTGAGTATATTCGCCCCCATAGACCCAAGGAAGGTTTGAATTGCGATGCAATTCGTAAATAAATCTGCCCCAGGTGAACAGGTGTACGAGCTCAGGTTAAAACTGACTCACGACCAACCGTCAACAACAATTGAAATAGGATCTTGTGAGGAAGCTGAAGGTAAATTCAAGGTGGTAGATAGGAGACGTTGGTTTTCACGTAGATATGTTGTTAATCCGTGTACGCCCATAGCAGCAGTAGATGAAATGAAGATGGCAAGAGATCTGAAGTCGACATGGAACTCGAACAGACTGAAGAGTCAACTTGATTCGATCATATCTATTACTCAAAGAGTCACAAGATTGATCTACATTTTTCACGTGGTACCTACGCGCGTCGCGTCGAGCGAATATCAGGGTAGCTTTATTATTTCAGTATACTGACTAGGTCAAGTTGGTCATTTTAAAATCTTTGAATTAGTATTGACTAGTTCTGGCCTAGCCTGGAGCCTCCGATGGCCGTTGTAAAATATGGCCGCATGGCTTAATTGTATTGCGTTTGGCTCCTAGATCTGTTGTGGTCATAGCATGGTCTATGGTGTAGTTTTCATTCTAATAACCGTTCAAATATCACACAATTTAACCAAGATGGTATATGATATACGAATACTACACGGGATTCATGAGTTATGTGGAAAGACCAGCAATCGCACAACACAGCCCGCATCCCAACAATCACGTATCGTTGTATATTTGTACATTATGCCCTCCCAAGCTCGGTGACGAGCTTAAAGGAAGTTCCATTCAACCTGGAAGGTTCCCTTGCTCAAGTCTTCGAAGTGAGCGAACAGTGAAGGGGACATATCTATATATCGTCAGCATATAGTGACTCGGAGGTTGAAAATTACGTACCAAGGTCATCGACACCGCAGCCGGGGCAGGTGTCACGAACAGTAGCAGTGGCAGAGACACCAGTAGCCTTGTCAGTAATTTGGATGTTCTAAAGATGATACGTAAGCTTCAGAATGTTAATAAAGTGCACGATAAGCACCTGTCCGCAGTGAGCACCGCCAGCATAGGTGGTGGGGTTGAGAGCGACGATGTAGTCAGTGTCAACGTTGGTCTCGCCGCAGCTGCCGAGGCCAACGTAGAACCAGGTTGCCTGTTGGGAAGAATACAGGTGAGTCCTATAAAGTATGATGAGGGGAGAACAACTGACTTTTCCGGTGTAATCACGTTTCTCAAGGCCAGACGCCGGGGCAGCAACAGTCAGGGCGGAGAAGAAAACCGCAAGGCAGGCGACGAAGATCACGTAGAAACCGAAAGAAGAGGACATTGTGGTAAGGATTGAATAGGTCAAAAAGTGAGTGTGGGGTAGGTTCTGAAAGAATGGACGAGATGAAGTCTGAATTTCACAACTCGGATACCTTTATAGTGAGACAGCTATAGCTATTCCTAGACCAAGAATAATTTCGAGAGGAAGCGGACACCATGAAAATTTTGAGGGTTTTTGCATTGAGTTTTTTTCGTTACCCACCGATCGACGACTACCGGCGGCGGGGGAGGAACATTTTAGCAACATACAGTGCCAACAAGAGACGGGAGGCGCGGACGCCGCAGCTGCACAAACTAAACAAATTTTCTTACCGCGGAAGCATTGTGTGGTTTTGTTTCTGGTGACGAGCCGAAATCCGAAAGCATCCAATTGACTAATCCTGCTTTACATAGCGAAAACACATAGTTCAGCAGGTACGCACTCCACAGCAAGTCTATACTTGTATCCTAGACGAGGTGCAAACATCATTGCAACTCCTCTGAGGTCCCTTCACTCCTTGTAAAGTTCGGTTTCGTGTAAATGGTCAAGAAAGCACTCATATTATCACCCTATTCGCTGTCCGCAATGAGAGCCACGATCATTCTACAAAAGAATGTCAGAGATAGAAGAGTGAGACAAGCAAACACACGTACCGATACAAGTAGTAGAAGAAGGAAAGCAAGTAGAAACCAAGTTTGATGAAGCTCTCCTTCTTATGCACCCCAATTGTCCGGAAAATTTCTGTTGCATCATACATGTGCGCCTTCGTGTAAATTCTAAGGAGGCAACAAGTCAGCCGTGGCGACGCGGATCACAAGAACACGAGACTCACTTATTCGCGTTATACACGACAAGAGGAGCATTTAAGATAAAGGCTATCCATTGACCGCACACGAGGAATAGAAGAGTGAGGAAAGCGTGGGCAGCGGCCTCCGGGAGTACAAACTGTGGTGAGGGGTTGGCCAGATACAAGGGAGCAAACGGTAGTGAAACGCACCTGGTTGAGCTTATTACAGAGGTCTATCGGGTTGATGTAATCGCATTCCAAGTCGGAGAACATGATGATCTGTAGTTCAGACATGTGAGAAACAGGGCATACGACGTCGAAGAGCTGACGCACGAAAAACACCATGCAAAAGAGTAGTCCAGCTGCCATGAGGACACCAAACAAAAAGAGCCAGCCTTTCGTGGCGAGTCCATTGGTTTATAGTTGATAATGTCGGTTTTTTTTGCGAAACATTCATCAGTCGAGAGACGCGTTTGTTCGAAAGGAGGCAGTGTAGATAATCATGAGATAGTCAAGAAATTGTTTTGTTAATGAAAGAAGGAATAGGAGAATCAATTGGGCAGTGTCAGTACGTCCATTTGCATTGGTTTGAAGAACGCGCACCAGCTCCGCCCATATTGAGATCGTGAAATAAGTGTGAGGAGAGGAGATAATTCGTAGATTTTCTGTACCAGGGAGCACGCTGGGATGGCTAGTGCAATCCAAAGGCAGGGGGTCGTTAAGTACACGGAAGAGAGGTTGGCACCAAGAGTGGTTCAGGCTGACGTTGCGTTGGGTGTTGGCTCGCACGTGGCAACTGTGACAATGTGACGCGCCTCATTGCGGAATACGCGTTCGCGATTTTTATTTAAGTACTTACACGCGAAAGCAGGTCGGATAGCGACATGTCTAAATACAGAAAGTATATTATTCACTAAATCAAATACTCCCCTTACTCGCTATCAGCAATGAGCGCAGCAATCATCCTGAAAAGAGGTTAGTGTGTGTGAAAGACGCATGAAACAATGCACAAACGCGTATAGGTAATAGAAGAACGACAAGGTGTAGAATCCCGTCTTGTAGAAAGTCTCTTTTTTATGCACATCAATTGTCCGGAAGATCTCTGTCGCGTCGTACATATGATTCTTGTTTATAAGTCTGAACGGTTCAAGGTAAAAAAAAAAAATGTAACGAGCACAGTATGGGAGAAGACGTACTTGTTCACATTATAGGCCAGTAGCGGCAGATTCCACGCCAACGCAAACCACTGTCCCCAAAGAAGAAACAAGAGTGTCAAAAAAGCATGGGTAGCTCCTTCCGGAATTACAAGCTGTGCGAAGTAAATTCGTCAAGCGTCAACAAGAACTCCACCGCTTGGAGCCTCACTCACCTGGTTGAGCTTGTTGCACAAGTCTATCGGGTTTACATAGTCGCTTTCCAAGTCCGAAAACATTATAATCTATACATAGCGCCTTAGCCTCTCCAGGTGCATGGAGTAGGGTATGGGGCTCACGAAGTAGATCGTCCCAAAGAGTAGACCAGCGGCCATGAAGACCGCAAACAGAAATAACCAGCCTGGGATGCATAGATGATGGAGTAGGAGAACAGGGCAGTGATAAATCAACGAAAGAAGCGGTTAGTCAGCTCTAGCCTTTGAGTGTAATACAGCATGTAAACTTACCAGCTCCCATCCTTGCTGCGCGCTGTGCTCCTAGATGTGTAAGTGAAAGCTGTGTAGATCGCTGTTGACGGCGAGAACACAAGCAGTGGCGGGAACAGAAGGTTATTTGCTGCTGTTGATCGTGTGCCTTCGCTGATCAGTGCGACAATTCACTGGTGCTCAGGCGACGCTTAAAGCTCATCAAAGGACTGAGCATTACTCGACAATTCCTTAGACGTTTTGTCAGATAGCAATGAATGAAATATGCAGTTCGTATGAACAGTGTATGTTGTTAATATAAGGAGATTCTATCGTAAAGAGTGTGAGTATCTGCAAAATTTCTACGGAGACTTTTTGTCGTCATCTGAAGGTGAATCCGCATCTTTAGCAATCTTGTACCACACGGCGCAAGCCCTACTGGCAAGAACAAAAGGCTCAGTGGTCCATGCTTTCTCCCAGACGCGTTCTGCAAACTCCTGCTGCGTCCCAGATGTAATGCTTTCGTGGAAAATGCTCAAAGCCCTCTGCGTAGGGGCGAAGACTTTGGACATCGTATTCCAGAAAGGCGGGAACTCTGGCAATATTGGCATCAACATAGATTCCGATCTAGAAAGCACGTTTAAAAATCAAAGGCATAGACAAGTCATAAGCGACTCACCTGAAATCCGGCAATGGCTGTCGAGGAACGATAGGCCCCCACCATTTGCTGGATTCCAAGTCCCCCTTCTGTAGATGGTCGTGATAATCTTGCCAAAGCTCTCGCCGCTCCTGTTGCGCTTTGTCCATCTTTTCCTGGTTAGGAAGATGTTGTTTCATAGACTCCATGTGGTCGTGGATGGCTATCCGGTTTTTCGACGTCCATAAGTACCAGCGGTCTTCCCAGTGTTTGACAGGTGAGGGAGAAGGTCTACGTCGCGATGGTTCTTCGTCTGGCTCCTCAACTGGCGGATTACCGCCCAGCCATCGGGGCAAGTTGGATGGCTGGCCCTCGGAGGGTAGAGGATACCTTGCCATACCGTCCGGGCCGAGATTGCGATGGGTCCTGAAGGCGACGATGTTCTTGACTTCATGGGCAAATACCTTTCGGATGCACATAGACCTGCACACTGGATCCTTTCCGTGGTATCGACCATTGACGTTCTGGGTGCAATAAGTCAAACACCATTCATCAGTCTTTGGGGAGAATCTGCCTGGGACGACATTAGTGACTCGATAACGAAATCTGAAGCCGTCGAAGGATACCTTTTGGGGGCGAAAGTATCTTTATTGTGGGCCATGATGCAAACGGAGGAAGCTGCTGCTTGGGCTCTGTGACCTTGTTCTCTGGGGAGTTGGACATGGCGGTGTGGCGAATGAGAACTCTCAATGTGCCACAAGGGGCCTATACTAGCACGTGTTCCACGTAATCACCGGCTCGACGGTTCGTCGGAGTTTGAAGTTGACTCCAAATAAAAATTTCGCTCGTTGGTCTGATCGACATCCCTCCGCGCCGTCCGAAGAATCGTTGTCGCAGCTTACGCACAGGGAGCCTCGCGCTCTCCACCTATGCTGTGGGGAAAGTCCCCGGAGATACAGAGCTTGCCCTTGTTCATTCATGGAAAGCGACCGGCTCCAAGCATGACGGTACCGTTCGAGGGCGGCGAGAATACACTGCCGAGGCCTTCGGGTCCTTGTCTCCGTCTCTGCCACTCTGTCGCTCATTCTGAAGCCCGGAGTGCCGGTGAGGGCACTGGAGTGTGAAGATATGAGCGCTCCTGTTGCTCGACACTCTGGTCGGAAGATGGGCATCCCGTTGCTCATAGACACAGTTATACGATTGTTGGCTGAAGGAAACTTCAGCCATTCAACTCAATGGGGCTCACTCTCATTCGGCGCGGCCTATTTTTTCCGTCTTTTGAACCTCGTTGTTCACCTCTTGTTATTTCTTCATAAACGCGCAATGCTCGGTAAGTAGTTCTGTTTCATTTCCCTTCTCCGATGATGGTTGGATCTTTTTTTTTGAATTTCTTCATGGTGTATACCCATTTATGGTGGGGTGAGCTCCAGAATTTTGACACTTCTGATATGATTTCGTTCTCTTTCACATACCAATCATAAACTGACCACCTTTTACAGTGCCTATCTATCACAATCATGAGAGAAGGCCGGGTATTTTCCGGCCTGGAGTCGTGGAACACGTTATGTTGTGAGGGTCGATAAACTGTACGTGGTATGTATATCTTCGTAAACCTGCCCGAACAATTGAATTTCGCAAAATAAATGTATTGCGTCGTAATCATAAACTCAAACCTGAGGAACCGCTGTACTCGAAGAATCGAACAGTGTCTAACGACGCGAATCTCCCACTCGTGCCATAGAGTGTGCTTGCCCAGTGATGTGCTACTGGTGTTCGTCGTCGGTAACTTCGCCTTGACACATTGTTGCGCAGGCTGAAAGAAAGTGACTTGTCATCACATACGCTCTATCCAGTTTGCCCAGCACAATTATCCTATGGCTGATCAATTGATTTAAAGGGATGGAAGCTGCGCACGCGTGTCTCGTGGTTGATGAAGAGGGTGAGAAGTGGCGCGTATCGATTCTTAATACCGAGGTGCTATGAAACTTCTGAAGTTCCTGTGTACCGGCATGGTTGACGAAAACAAACTTCTGAACCTGTTTCATGTCGATATCCGTATTTGAATCACACTCACTTCAGGTATGAAGGAAGAAACTACGTTCGAAGAGGGTGCAATGGCCGTTGCACACTGGCAAAAGGCCATTGCATGGTTCGTTTAAGGATGTGCTGAGATTTCGGTTCGCGGAGGAATCCAATAACGCTTTTGAAGATCAGACCACTTGCACATGGTTCAGCTTGCACTTCAGAGTCGTCCTCCCTTCGGTTCCAACGATATGGGAATAGCGGAGAGAACGACATTTCCCACGCAGCCGTCGTTGTCCCAAGAACATCTCTCCTTCGTCAAGTGCACTTTTGAACACAGCGGATGTCGAAACTTCCCAATGGCTGCGGCGATCTTTCCAGTTGCTTTTGTTTTCTTCCAAGTGATATCTAATCAGTGGTAGAGGCGCTGTGACTAACTTTTAATGGACGGAAAGAGAAATGGGTACGCCACCTGCAATGATTTATGCATGTGTTATTAACTTTGATTATTATAAGTTCTTTTCTTTTCCACGTCACGTCCTACTAGAATTGTCCCCAATGATTCTCTGCACAAATTCATCGTAAAGCTCCTCCTGCTCGGCGACAACATACCGACCCAAAGTTAATAAATACCACCGGTAAAGTCTCCCTGAGCTTTGATTCATTTTCTGAATGCCGCCAAATTCATTGAATATAGGTAAATGAAAAATCTCAAAAATGTAATGACACATTAGACCTACGCCACCCGTCATTCGTGCAATATTTATGGCCCACCACGCTTTGGGGTTTATAAAGTCTACGAGATTATAAATATGTTCGAATTCACAGAGGAGTAAAAACTGTGCACCTTCAGGATGTCACGAACTCTGCAGAAGGAGATAATGTTTCAAAACGCATTGATCGTTTGCTGTAATTGAGTGTCGAGGGCGCTTTGAGACGTCGCAGCGGTTTGCGTGTCATCAGACTATTCATACACGATTTTATCACTATGTGACATCAGGAACAGGACTAGAAATCAGACGGACCGGTAGGATGTTTATTAGATTCGAGTAGAGCGAATTAATAGCGGTTAGGAGCGCATTCAAGTCTTGAATGATCTCCGACACGAGGCTGGCCGGCAATACTGATGCTTTGGACTCGAGGGTGACCAACGCATCAGTGATTATAGCGGCAATACTTTGAAGGGCGGATAAAATCGTCTGTGCATCAGACTCCGCGAGTGGACCTGCTGTTGCCTGCGATAATGGTTGAGAAGACTCAAACAAATAGCGCGGAATCACAGACAATGATATCCGTCGTCGCTGTCTCAATCGACGAGGTCAAACTTGTAACGCTACTATACACAGCCTAAACACGGCATACATAAACTGCACACGTACGACTGAAAATCTCAGAACTTACAAGAGCTTGCACAAGCGTCGCTGTACCTGTACTTGGAAGAGCGATCACATCGTTGTCAAAAGTAGTGGCCTGAGTAGCAACGGCAGCCAAGTCAGTCTCGATCTGAGCAACCGTAGACCGAACGTTAGAAACGAATAGTCCTGTAATAAGGAGAAACAGATGAATGATGGACAACATTGGAGGTTTTGAATTCCGCCATAAAACTCTAACGGCTGATGGTTTATATAGGCTCAGCTTTTGTCGTCTGTATCGATATTGTCATTCAGGGCCATTTGGATTATCGAGCAGCAGCTGGGGCACTCCGGGTTCATCAGGGTTCATCGTGGCAAAAGAGAACAGGAACCGGGTATAGTACCTACTAGGGAAGTCAATCATGTTGTCAGATGATTCAAATAATGTGTGAATAATGTCTAGAGGAAGAGTCATGTCCACGTACTATCAACTCTCGCCACCTTATTACTCAAAGTCTAGATGTGCAGTTTAGCGTAGCACCGGATTAAGAAAATAACGACTGAGCAAGTTCACGAAGATTTCCTGTCAGGTGTCAACTTCAATCCATCGGTCCAGAAGTGCACATGACAATAGAGAACCATCTCACCCGTCGCCACCCCCTCAGTTCCTGTATTTGTCGATCTGCCGTTAGCGCAACAAACCGTCAGACAAGTGGCATCGTTATAAAACCGCCCAAACTGCGAATATGCTCCCACATGACACAGAGTATGATCCAGCTTAAAAGCAACCGAGCCATGTTATTTCATTGCACACTATGTGAAACGCTCCGACGAGGCACATTCGATGGCTTGTGATTTTGCTACCAGTTGATAGGAACAAGGCACCTTCACTTTCCAACGAAAGCTTGTGATGACGAATTGATAGTATGCACAAGTATGAAGGAATCCACTTTCCTGCTGTGCCAGAAAAAAGCATACACCTCTGTAAGTACCATTATTGATTTTGCGATGAGTAGATGTGTGTCCATAAAGAAAATAGATACCACTTGAATAATTGTCAGTATTCAAAATCACGAACGGAAAGGTGGCTGGTGCTCATAAAAATGACAATGGATTGAAGAAAGATGAGTTGTAAGAGACGAGACTCGCCACATTGAAGCTCAAAGCTTCGCCATAACATATTCATCCCCTGGATCTCTCCCCTCAAGCTCTACCTTCGCACGATCGCGCAGCTCCCGCCGTAGAATCTTCCCCGCAGCACTATACACTTCTAAGTACTATGCACCCTGTAGAGGATTTCACCCACCTTTTAGGTACTGCCTCAATTATCACCACTCCGCCACGGAGGAACTTATGCCTCGCCACGCGCTCCTGAGCCCACTTCCGCACACCGTCCCGGAAAGCCAGCCGGTCAGCCTGAGTCTTCAGCCTCGCCGGGTGTGCGGGAACGACATATGCACTGTGGGCTGAAGTAAACGTGGAGACGACGTTATATGGCCACGGGTACTGACCGTGGTAGCTCCGTCGCTTGCTTTTCGCTATACACTCCAATCACAGCCGCGTCTGCCAGATCCGGGTTCCCAAGAAGCAGGTCTTCGAGCTCTGCAGGAGGAACTAGCTGTTCTTTAGTAAGGCAACCCAGAATGTAAGCTTAAGATTTATACCTTGGAAACCCTAGAGACAGAGATGAGGGAGGATTGTTTATGAGGAATCTCGAGTAAGGACGGAGAAGCAAACAGACATTGTACTTGATAAGCTCCTTTCTTCTGTCGACAATATAATAATATCCATCGTTGTCTCGAGAAGCAATATCGCCCGTCTTGAACCACCCATCCGGCGTGATCGCGTCCTTGGTGGCCACAGCGTTGTTAAGATACCCCTAGCCAATCACAGTAAAGACCAAAGATCCTCGGGCGTAGCGAAAGTAAACAGCGGACCTTCATAACACATGACCCCCTAAGCCAGAGCTCGCCAATCTCACCTTCTTTTGCTTCTACATTATCATCTCCGTTCCCATCAACAATTAGACGCGCCTCAACGTTCGGCAGGAGAATACCGATGCTCCCTACTTTACGGATGGCGTCGGAGAATGGGAGTAGATGCGTTGTTGACCGCAGCGAGGATACATCATACTTGTCTACCGCTGTAGGCATAACGAACAGGGCTTCCTTCAGCTTAACACGATGTTATAGTGTACGCAGACAGACCAGGATGACGCGCAAGCACAACAAGCACAGGTGGCACGATGAACGCTGTGGCGATCTTGTACCTCTCGATGTGCGCACAGAACTTGTCAGGGTCAAAGCGCGGCATGATGACAACTGGTACTCCGTTTATCAAGGGGAAGTGCAAGAGTTTAACTGCCCCTTTTGATACCAAAAACGCGTTTCAGCATAATTCTAATGATGAAGGATAGTAAACATACCGTAGATGTGGTAAAAGGGTAGCATGCCGATGATACTGTCTTTTCCAGGAGTGAGTACAAGGAACGCAGCTTTGACACTTCGCACAACACAATTGACGTTAATGTGAGTGGTCTAACCACACCTAGTCAGCCCCGAAAAATTCATACGGATATACCACAGAACATACCTCCACACCCTTCGGCGATCCAGTTGTGCCTATCACATAAAGATAAACAATTGAACAGGAACAAAACACTGAATTTGCCATACCAGAGCTATAACATAGATACACTGTCTCTTTGGCATCCGGCCCATCAAACCTCTCTTCCACATCTAGCTTACTTCCATTGTTAATCAACTCCGCCAGGGTCCTCAAGCCCTTCGTTACACCTGTCCTCGGCGTTGAAGGGCCCCCAGCCCACTCTAGGCTATTCTCCATCACCACGATACGCTTTCGTGCTTCTGACACAGGCACACGCAAAAGTTTGAACATTTCCAGAATGGTGGAGATGCCTTCTTCGGCAGTGAATATCAATCGTGCGGTGCTGTCCGTGTATTGAAACGCGAGCTCCTTGGGAGTATATGCGCTGTTTGCGAGCGTGCATCTAAGACCGGCGGTAACTGCGCTCCGTATTTATCAGGACCAAGGGAACATACATGAAGAAACAGAATGCGTACCAGCCCCAAATAACGCTATTGGCCAACTCAACGAGTTTGGCGAAAAGATCATGACGACATCGCCGCGCTTGGCCTTGATATCCTCACGCTTACTCAGCGCGTACCCTACGCGCAAGGCCAAGTCCCGAGTCTGAGAACGCGAAATTGTTATGCCAGTGTCAGCATCGATGAACGCAGGCAAGTCGCCGGGGAAGCCTCCAACATTTGCAGGGTCGCTAGGTGGACTTGCGAAGAGATGGGTAAAGACTGAGGTGCAGGGGATGGGGGTAGGCGGGAGAGGAGAGGTGTAGATTGGCATGAGAGGAGACAAGAAACGGGGTAGATATCAGTCTTGAAGGGGTGTGGGCGCGTTCCAATTATATGTACAGAATTCGGCTCCCAACCTTGAGAAGATGACAGAGGTCACCGGATATTTGACGTAAATCGGCATTTACATTTGACTATGAACTGCCCTGAAGCAGAACGTATCTCCTCTGGTAAGTTGGCCCGAGTTTGTATTTAGTCCTGATCTAGTCCTGAGCGTCGGAATGCGTTTGGTGTATACTGAAGTCCGAAAGGTTGTACACTTTCAAAGAGCCAACTAACACCGACATTCCCAGGAGATACAATATGGACTGATAGATAGCAAGAGAATGATAGTCATTTTTCGACAAGATTGATGTAATTGGGCCTGGGGGTATTTAACCAGAAAATGACGTCCGAGTCGACGTGTCGACGTTGATGTGGAGATTACGCTCAGAACTGTCGTGATTGTGTCTGTCGTCAATTTCATTGCACTGGGAATTGACAGGTAACTAGAAAGAAGTCTTCAACAATCCATTAATATTAACGATGGGTAAAATCATAAACACACGCACGCACATGAAATACATTCTCATTCGACATTACGGGTAATAAACAAGTGTTCTGATATATAATCATACGAATAAAGTTAGAATAGATACACATGGTATGCAGCAGTGCCCAGGCCATCAGAGACAAAGCAGGAACCTTGAGGGCTATCAATCAGTATCAGAGAAAAATACATGAGAAAATGAGACGTACCCATCGAAGCTTAAAGCTTCGCTCTAACATCCTCATCTCCTGGGTCCCTGCCTTCAAGCTCTACCTTGGCGCGATCGCGCAACTCGCGACGGAGTATCTTTCCCGCAGCACTATATACGGCTGAGTACACCATCGAAGAAGTTGACCACGACACTCACCTTTTGGGCACTGCCTCAATTGCCACTACCCCCCCTCGGAGGAACTTATGCCTCGCCACACGCTCTTGCGTCCACTTCCGCACTCCGTCCTGGAATGCCAGCCGGTCAGCCCGAGTCTTCAACCTTTCCGGATGCGCAGGGACAACGTATGCGCTATGGACTAAAGTGAACACGATGGCAATAGTGAATGCGGCCACGAGTACTGACCGCGGTAGCTCCGTCGCTTGTTTTTCACTATACACCCCGATCACGGCCGCGTCTGCCACTTCTGGATTGCCCAGAAGTAGACCCTCGAGTTCCGCAGGAGGAACTAGATATTATTTGGCATTGAAGCAGCATTAATGTGGGTCTCGACACACCTTGGAAGCCCTAAGAGGGGGGTGAGGACAAGGATATAAGCTTAAACTGATGATGGGCACAGACCTTGTACTTGATAAGCTCCTTTCTCCGATCGACGATATAATAATACCCCTCGTCGTCTCGAATAGCAATATCACCCGTCTTGAACCAGCCATCCGGCGTGATAGAGTCCTTCGTAGCTGCTACGTTGTTGAGGTATCCCTATATCCATTCCACTCAATTCATAGTCCCAAGACGAGAACCAAGATATACCTTCATAACGCTCGGCGCCCGGACCCAAAGCTCTCCCGCTTCACCCTCGTTCGCATCGATGTCGCCGTCACCATCGCCATCAACAACCAGCCGTGCTTCAATGTTCGGAAGCAGGATACCGATGCTTCCTACCTTACGAATAGCATCGGGGGCGGGAAGCAGGTGCGTCGTCGGGGAAGTCTCGGTCAGCCCATAACCTACCAGGTAGGGAATGTCAATTCCATAATCAAACCAAGGGAGACAAGACAATATACCTTGTAGGATGGCAAAGTCGCCTTTCCCGTTCCGTCGGGCGTGGAGGCGTTTGGTCACCTAGAAATTGGTCAATGTCCTGCTAAATCTCTAGACTAGGTGAGGCTGAACCTGCTTGACAAGGTCCGCACCCAAGGGTGCAGCACCAGAGAACAACAACTCCAGCGAAGATATGTCATATTTGTCAACAGCTACGTGCAACACACAATTCAGTTCAGCCCATCATCAGGTAAAGGGAGGATGCAAACAAACCTGGATGACGCGCAAGGACAACGAGTACAGGGGGCACGATGAGTGCAGAGGTGATCTTATACCTCTCTATGTGTGCACAGAACTTTTCGGGATCGAAGCGAGGCATTATGATTACGGGTGTCCCATTCATCATTGGGAAGTGCACAAGTTTGACGGCACCTTTCGAAAAAAGACAGACGTTTGAACAATTTACAGTCATCGTGAAGGCGCAATGACGCACCATAAATGTGATAGAAAGGCAGGAATCCGAGTAGTCTGTCCCGTCCAGCGAGTAGCGAGGGGAACGCGGGTTTGACGCTGTGCATGACAGAGTTGACGTTAACATGTGTGGTCTAACAGGTAAGTAATCAGCACGAAGAAAATTATACGATGCATATAAAGGCGACGCACTTCGACACCCTTCGGTTTTCCGGTGGTGCCTATGGCACGACATAGTTGAATAACTGGCAAAAAGTGCAAGGCGAGTGGAAGCTTACCAGAGCTGTAACACAGATACACAGTCTCATCTGCATCCGGACCGTCAAACCTCTCTTCCGCATCCAACTTTCCCCCGTTAGAAATAAGTTCTGCAAGTGTCGTCAAGCCCTTCGCCGCGACCGTCCTCAGTGTCGGCGGGCCTCCTGCCCACTCTAATCCATTTTCCAGGACAACAATACGTTTCCGTGCTTCTATCACGGGCACATCCAAAAGTTTGAACATTTCCAGGACGGTGGGGATGCCCTCTTCAGCGGTGAATATTAGTCGTGCGGTGCTGTCTGTGTATTGATATGAGAGTTCCTTGGGGGTATATGCGCTGTTGGCAAGCGTGCACTTAAGTCCGGCGACCACTGTACATCAAAACTCAGGATACGATATCGATCCGGCGAAATAAGACGCGTACCAGACCCAAACAGTGCAACTGGCCAACTTAGTGAGTTCGGCGAGAAAATCATGGCCACATCGCCGCGCTTGGCCCTGATGTCCTTACGCTCCTTCAGCGCGTAGCCCACGCGCAAGGCCAAGTCGCGCGTCTGCGCACGCGAGATAGATGTACCAGTATCTGCATCGACGTATGCAGGCAGATCTCCTGGAAAGCCTCCAACGGTTGCAGGGTCGCTGGGGTCGCTCGCGAAAAGATTAGTGAAGACGGAGGTTCGGGGGATGGGAGTCGGGAGATGAGGAGATGTATAGATTTTTTGTGGCATTGAGAAGGGGAATTTGCAGAAATCTGGGGTAAGAACTGTGCGCTTTAGCCTTTTTACGTTGACGATCTGATGCGACTCATACGGCATTCGGGCCGGATAGTAACCGGTCCGTTGCTACTCTATATGATGATCTAAAGCCTTGCTCGTACACCAGCCAACTCCTTCTTGGCTCGTTCGTCCAGCACCCTTCTAAGAATCTTGCCAGCAGCACTGTGCATATATCATATTGAGTATCGACGTATATGGCCATGCTAAGAGCGCACCTCTTGGGGATCTCGTCCACCACAACTACACCTGCCACCGCATGATGAATGAGCCACAGGCAACCACGGAGGATCCGGGACACGTACCGCCGCGCAAAAACTTGTGATTTGCTACCCGCTTTTCCATCCACTTTTTCACAGACGCCTCGAATGCTTCTTTTTCCTTCCCCTTGTCCTTGAGCGACGTGTTAACATGAACTATGTATGCTCTATCATCCTCTCAATACATTTGTTGCATGATTGAATATCTAAATAAAACGCACCGTGGAAGTTCCGTAGCCTCTAGGGGATCATCTACACCTACGACCGCTGCATCCGCGATCTCAGGATGTGTAAGCAGTACACTCTCCAGTTCCGATGGTGGAACTACACCATATCAATTGAGATCCTTCTCACGCAAAGCGAAGCATACCTTGGAACCCCTATAGAGCAACCGTAAGCACTCTACACAACAAGAACATGTCCCCTCCCAAACCCACCTTGTACTTGATCAACTCCTTCCTCCTCCCCACGATCCACCAAAACCCATCTGTATCCCTCACGCCCACATCACCTGTTTTGAACCATCCCTCCTCATTGATACATTCAAGCGTCGCGCGCTTGTTCTCTAGATATCCCTTCATAATTGTCGGCCCGCGCAGCCATAGTTCGCCTGGCTCGCCTTCCTTTGCGTCTAACTCCGCCTCACCCTCTTCAGAGGAAGCAACGAGGCGCGCCTCAAGGTTGGGAAGGAGAATGCCAATACTGCCCGGCTTGTGGGCGGATGCAGATGAAGGGAGGATGATTGCAGTAGGAGAGGTCTCCGTAAGCCCATATCCTAGAAATTTCAATTGGTCAGGAGGTCTTTCAGAAAAATAGCACAAGAAAACAGACCCTGCATGACAGATATTTCAATGCCCTTAGTCTTCAGGCGCTCTACGACCTGCACGATGAGATCCTTCCCTAGGGGGGCCGCCGCCGAGAATGCAATGCGCAACGAACCGAGATTGTATCGATCAACAGCTGTCATCATGCTTGTAAGAGCCGAACAATATTTCTACAGGAGCTGAGAAGCACGTACCAGGGTGACGCGCAAGGACAACCAGGACAGGAGGCACTACCATTGTTATGCTGATCTTGAACTTCTCAATAACCGCGCAGAAGGATTCGGGGTCGAAACGTGGCTGCACAACGATAGGCAGGCCAACAAGCAAGGGGACAAGGATGATAGCTACTGCGCCTAGATAGCTGTTGGTTCGACTGGAATATTGAGAAAATGGGCAGTCGCGGCGTACCGTAGATGTGGTAAAACGGGAGTACTCCAAGAAGGCGGTCATTCGGATGGTTTATCTTGAAGACGGCAGCAGAAAGGTCCAAAGCTGTAGTCAGGTTCCTATGGGTGGTCTGTTTGACGAGATTGAATAGTACTTGATAGTATCTGATTGAGTGAGAAATAATACCTCTACACCTTTGGGTTGCCCCGTGGTCCCGCTGCTGTAACAAATGAAGCACGTCTCATCAGCATCTTTCCCGTCGAATGATTCCTCCTTTTCGCGTGCACCCATTCTCAGAAGCTCTTCAAGAGTCAAATACGGCACCTGGATGTCAACTGCCGGCCCCCCGGCCCACTGGAGACCCGGGCCTATGACAATAATGCGCCGAGAGACTTCGTACTCGGGCACACGCAGCGCGTGGAACATCTCAAGCACAACAGGTAGACCCTCGTAGCTGGTGACGACTATGCCTGCGCCTGAGTTGGTGTACTGGTGCTGAAGCTCTCTAGGCACATACGCTGTGTTAGCAGGGGAGAAACGCAAACCTGCTGCAACTGCGCCTAGGAGGACGACAGGGAATGCGATCGAGTTGGGCGCATAGAGCAGGAGGGTCGCCCCCCGGGAGACGGGGATGAGGCGTGAATGGTTGCTTATGCCATGTGCGAAAGAAAGAGCGGCGTGCTTGAGGGCTCCGCGTGAGAGTGTGGTTGAAGTGGCTGCATCGGTAATGGCAGGAAAGGCAGCAGGGAAAAGCCCAACTTTGTCGGGATCAGAGGAGGCAAGGACGTGCGTGAAGAGGGAGCGCGAGTAGACACGAACATCGGGGAGGGTCGACGTGTAGATACGGGGAGACATTGAGAGCTGTAGAGGACCAGGGTAGAGAGATCATGTCATCTTATACTGAGATCAGAGAAGAACTGATGAAGAGGTGATGAACAGAGAAGAACAGAGTCTCGTAGCTGTTGATTTATAGGCATGGTGCCGTCACTCGCTTATTATACATCGCCCACTAAAGTCAAACAACGGCTGTATATTCATTCATATTGACATAAAATGGCGTGAACAAATGGCGAGGGGGCGATAGCAAGTACGCTCACCTCAGGTAAGCAGGTATGTGAGCAGTATGCAGAAAGAACAGCCGAGGCAACGTAAGGGTGAAGAAGGGTATAGGCAAGTCCGTACTACAGAAAAAGGATAGCGCCGATATGCAGAGGAATATGTCAGACTGTGGCATGGTAGGTAATTGGAAATTATGGGAGACAAAGAGATTCTAGGATAAAGTAAAAAGATGTTGTAAAATGAGGCATCTCCAGAAGCCGACTGAGAGTTGAGTATCGGCTAACTCCAAGCCTCGAGTAAAGGCTCCCAAAACACACTGCCGCCACTTAAGCGTTAAGGTTGAGGGGAGTGCATCCCAAAGTAAGGACACCATTCTAACAATCTCCAGGTTAGATGCTTGTGTATGAAATGGGTCAGTACAGCACGTACAACTTGGTCATTGGAACAGCATGCAGTCTGTGAGCTGCAGGATTGGCCAGCACCACCAGCAGCGCCGACGGGGGTGCAGTGAACTGATCCAAGTCATGAACAAGTCATAAGCACACAACTGTTTTATATACGTACCCGAAACCTGTGCGGCGATATTGTCGATGATAGCTGACAGAAGGCCCGGAGTGCTGTTAGCGCTAGCAGTGGTCCCCTGTTTTTGAATGAATAAGTCATAAAAAGGGTATGGACAAGTAAATCAGACTAACATTTTTTGCTTCGTTGCAGCAGTGAATTGCCCCTGTACTGCAGTTCTGGTTAGTTCCTCCTCCAGCGATGGCACTTGGCGACGGCGTTCCCTGCGCAGCAGCGAGGAGAGGAATAGCAAGGAGTAATGCAGCGGATAGACGAGCGAACATCGTATAGAATCTAAGTGCAAATGTAATGAAGAGGGTCGTTGGAATGATTTTCCGAGGCTTCCTAGCCGCCTTTTGAGCTTTCGAAGTCGACCTTGCGTCCAAATTAGGCCTGCCGTTCGCATATATTACGAACAGGAATCACTATCAGGGGCAGCGCCGCACGACAGCATTATCTATGTGGCGGACTTACTGGAAGACAATTTGTAGGGGTTGCATGTAGTCCAAACAATAACACAAAATGCAGGCCACTCGCCTTCTAAACTACTCCGTATGAGCTACAGAGTCATTGCATACAGGATAACCAAACACTCTTTAAGAAATAGAATTTTTGGGTCAATAGGAGAGAGGGAGACCCACGTCGCCAGACACCTTTCAAGGCATCCTTACAAGATATTCCGTTAGCCGAAGTGTAAGATGCGGATGTACAAATTATGGGAAATGGTTTACCTTTGGGCTCGTCAGCAAACATGACGTTGACCATACAATTGATAAAGGGGCATGCAAATCAAATTCTCATAAGCTCGGAGTTCAGAAAAACTGCGGTAAAGACATTCGCTGGATTTTTGCAGTCAATATCTTGTAGGGACCGGATGATGACAGATGAGGAAAGGACACACCTAAGCGGGGTTTTGGTCAACGGCCGGTCCCTGATATTTATGGGGGGTGGCGAGAACGGACATCTTGGAATTTGGCAAAAGTGGACTCGTTTGCTTAAAAAAAAAAAAAAAGCCCCTATGAACAGCCCCGTAGTCGGAATTACCTGAAGTTAATGTGCAGGACTTGATCCAAAATGCATTATCTTCCATTAAAGTGTCAGGCAAGCTCCAGGCCACGGACTGGTTGGTTGGTTTGAGAGCCCACAAACATGCATAATCCGTTCGAAACCCATGGCCTGCATTGTGTGATTAGAGTCCTGTCTCGGTGTGAAAGAGCGAGTTCAAACTTGAACGATTCTGAATCAATCGGGATGACGGTCATGTGACGATATAAGTAGGATTTCCATATTCCATGTCCAATTTATTTCTTTCATCTTTCATCTTTCATCTTTCATTTTTCATCTTGCAATGCTTCAAGTTGAATTTGGTGGCAAGACCTTAAACTTGGTTCCATTTCATGCCCGAAGAAACAATTACCGCACCCTAAGTGATGGAGCAGGCTAAAATTCTGCACACTACTTATGATTCGTCTATGTAAATA
>JABAJS010007604.1:0-121945 GCA_018221635.1 Tephrocybe sp. 10521TJB
TCTTTCTTGTCCAAGGACCATTCTCAATGCACGGAGTAAATGCTACTGTGATGTCATTACATATGTCTCAAGCATTAGAATCTGCATAGTCAGTAATATACACCACCTATCTACATATTTACCCATTCCTGCTTGATACAACTGGCTTGCGTCAACCTTTCAAAGTGTTTTCACTTATCATGGAAAAGGGACCTTAGGAATGGACATATATATAGCTTTTAGAAACAATTTCTGCCGCAGTCTCGCGACCGGTTTCAGACAGGATAGCTTTTGAACGTTGAACCCCTAGCTAACAATTGGATAGATAGATTCAACAACAGGGTTACTATGTGTCCTATGAGTTTTTTTGCTTCAAGTGTATCTTGCCATTGAACGCGAGACTCATGTTTTACCAGTGTGGTCCTCGTAAGACGAGGTTTATAATTAGGCTTGATGATAGATCAAGACTCGTTTTGTTCTCTGACCTCTATGTGTACTACAATTTGCTGGGATGCTTCTTACGACTACGTAGTCCTGTAGGCGATTGAGGTTGATTGAGGAGCCGGTGAGAACTTACATGTGGATTTGAAATGGTAAGTTTTCCTTGGATCCATTCACAATGACAACGACCACGACCATGCCACCGAGACAACCACGAGGTTTGCTTTTCTTTCTGCGGCCATTTGACGAGGTAGCTTTGAGATGAAGTGGGGACAACATGGGGATAACGTGAAGATGTGAGGATAGAAGGCAACCGAGGTTGACTAATCAAGCTCAAGGGCGGTCCACACGACCTCGTTCAACTTTCCAGCAGGCGTCGCGAAAGGCAGTCACTCCGTTCCGAGGCGCACACCGAGAACGTTCCAACCCCAAGGAAAATCTGATTTCCAAAACACTCGCCTTTGATGTCTCTATCGATCCTATGAACACCTGGGTCACCAACGCCATATATTAAGCCCTATAATTAATCGATGTTCAACACGAGTAATCTGCTTCTCCGGCAACTACTACCCGGGCCCTGGACTTTGACTTTATGATTTTTGTAAGTTTGTTCATTGTAATTTGTATCTGATTCTAAACATCAACGCAGAGCTCCCGTCCCTTCCATTTATCCAACACCATTGATTCGTGAAGCAGAACCTTGCATAGATTCTTCTTCAAAATGGCATCCTTCCGCGCGCCGTCTGTCTATCGCCACAAGTTCGGGGAAGCTTGAAGACCTTCTGATTGAGCCGGCGCCCATATCTGCTCCAAAGATCTTTGATGCATGTCGAACTCGCCACGTTCGGTGACCAGAATTGAGTGGGTTTCCGCTCCATTGAGTCAGATCATTTTTTTCCAGGCCCCCCTCCTAAATTCCACCCCAAACTAACCGACATAACCGACATTACTTAAGACATCGTGTCCTGTTTATCCTCTCACAGACTATTGTGGCTGTGATAAACTGCGTCCCACTAGTGGCTGCGAGTCGCGTGTGATACCAAGAGCCCAAAGAACCCTCTTTCCAACTACAACACATCTGATGCCCACTCGCAACAATAGCTGACGAGTTGTGAACGAGGAGGATAGATGTGAGGAGCGGGTTTACAAATGCGGAGAATGGTGCTGAGCACACCACTGATGCCGTCGCGATGGATGTGCGATCCCGTTCGCGGAGGGGATGAGTTGATGGCGAGTCTGAGCTCGAGGAGCTGGGCTAAACTGAGGTGCGTGTGTTGGTATTGGATGTGATGGAATCAAAGGGACGGAGGTGAAGGCGGGAGTTTCTGTTATGTTGTCTTGGGCGTCGTCAGGACTTGGACTTGGAGTGAGGCCATGGAGGGCGTGTGGTGCGTGAGGGACAGGAGTAGGAGGGGCTGAGAGAGAAGGCGAAATGTAGGGGAGGTTGAGAGGTTTCTGGAGTGAAGCTGTGACAAGGAGCATGGTGACTTTGAAGCCACAAGTATCTGTCTCCTCCTCGAACTTAGGAGCATCGTCAACATCGCGCTCAAAAAGCTTGCCGTCATGGTATTCCTGGGCCTGTCTTCAAAGTCATGCTGCCGATCGCACTGTAGAGGTACATAGGCGGGAACCTGTTATGGAAGATATGTTTGAGTTCCCCGCAGACAGAAATTGCGGGACGCGCATGGTTTTCCGTTTCTGTCTTTGTCCTCCTTTTATTTCTTCCATTGTGTTTATTCACTTATCATAAACCAAAGAGCCCACCTCGGGAGGATGAGCGAGGTGTGTGGAAGATTAAAGAGTAGGTCAGAGTCACGACCAGGCAAGAGTAGTGTGGCGAGTAGAGGTTTACCGTTGACATGGACAGGGATGGTCCCAGGAGTGAACCGATGCACATGGATGTCAGAGAATCCATTGACGTGTTGTTGATATAGCGTGTCGCTGAGATAGAGCCTCCATGGACATGTTCGGAATTCGGATATTTTCTGTCCAGCGGGCCTACGTGTTGTAGCGTTTTCCTTTTGGACCGTTCAATATACAGACACGATATCCCGGGACGCGGCCAACTAAGCCACCTGACATGCTCTGACATGTAACTTCAACTACATACTCGACGTCAATCACTGTCAGCTAATAGGCTGTGTGGTGTACACGAATGACCACGGCATCATGATCTCTACTCAATCTTCTCTTCTTTCTTTAACCTACTGGCACACCCATGCCCACAATCGATACGAATCTCGCTGCGAGATTCAAGTCGGTGCTAAAATGGAGAGTAATAGCAGTTAAAACATCGAAGGGAGCTGGCGGACATGAGACTGGGGCCAAACAAGCGCTCAAGGGTGGTCAATGGTTAGACGCCTTTATCACTTCGGCAACTATCATTCGCGATGGCAGTGATATCATTCCCTTTCCCTATATCAAAACCGCTGCAAGTATCGTTGTAGATGTACTTCAAAGGATCCAAGTAAGTTCACTCCATATCACCTACGTTCTTCGGTCTTAAATGCCATATAGACGGCACGCAGTAACAAGGATGGTTTTAGAAGACTTTCTCGGAAATTAGTCAATGCCATTACCTCTATTCGAGACTCGTTTTGCGATTGTTTTGAGGGCCGGTCACCACCACCCGAGGTAAACAAGTACTGCCTCGCGTATGCAAAGTAAGTTCCTCCTCCTGGCTTTTGTGTTAGATGACTGACATATATCTTCGCCAAGAAAACTCGGAGACCTCCAAATTGGAATCAATGAAGTCGTCCGTCAGGTTAATACCTGGAGCTCAATATTCAATGCCACAGCAATCACAAGTATCATACAAGACTATACAGAGCAGGTCAATGATTTGCGCCAGGATTTCATGGCAAGTCCCTTGTAATGGGTTATATGTGCTTCATTTTGACAGATCCTCGATGATCAGGCAGGTGTACTGGCACTGATACACGACCGTGTAGCTTCGCATTACCCTCATCACACTCTAATCCCTGCTGCAACGATGATATATTTTGTTGATGCCATGGGCGATACCAGTTATGTTACGATGGATTTCTGCTCTAGTCCTGATGTACGTCACTGGAAAAGTTCAACCCTCCTTCACAGATGGGCTCACTCCGACTCTCACAAATTCAGCAATTGAAAGCATATATCAAGTTAAAGTTCAGCAAGCACTTGGGATCCGAAATCATAAATCAGGGGCAATTCTTTCTATCGATTTTAGATGTGACGGGGTCATCGCGTATGCTTGATGAAAACTTGACCATGTGGTCGGCCCTCGTCAAACCATGTGTCACAATCACCATGGATATTAACCTCGAAAGGAGGGAGCGCAGCGGCCAATGTCCCTCATGCCAAAATGTCCACCCAAATACTTCGTTCGAAGATGAAATCAGATGGTGTGGTCTGCTTTTGGTGTCATTCGAACATGTGCTGATTAGTACATATTTCTAGCCTTCGATGTGGAGTTGTATTTTGCGACACGTTTGCTGGATTCATCCCCGCACCAGCATCACAATTCCACAACCCTGACGATTATCAACATTCTATCGCCGCATTTTCTATGCCAATCATGTCTAACAACGCTCGCGCCACAACTAACAGTGGCACCTCCAAGTTTATCACTTCTCTTAACATGGACAATTCCGTTTCAATGCAGAGAACGTACATCGAACCCCTTGATCACTATCGCTATTTTCGCCGTTTCCGAGTTTTCTCTATGCGATGGGATTATATTTCTCAGATCAAACAACAGATCCTTAGTGACCGTCAAGAAATCCTGGGAAGTAACCACTCTGACGTTCTGGAGGCCATGGAAGACCTTGGTATCTTTCTTGCGGGCATTGGGCAGTTTGAGGAGGCTGAGAATCTGCAGCGACAAGTTCTTGCAGAACGGCAAAGGTCTTTGGGGCACGATCATTGTGACACTCTGAATTCGTTGGAGCGCCTCGCTCAGACCCTCCAAAAAGCTGGCAAGCTTGAAGAGGCCATAGATCTACATCGGCAAGTCGTCCATGTATTCGAACGATGTTTCAGTGGAAATTCCGACACTTACTTTGCTATGGTAACCTTGGTCAAGATCCTTCGGGAAGCCGACAAGCTTCAGGAGGCTGAAGATTTGCAGCGACGAGCCCTGAAATTCGTGAGTGACAATCCCTATCCCGTGGCAACCTTTCTTTGAGAAAATGACAAGCTTCTAGAGGCGGAAGATACGCAGCAACATTCGAGGATCGCACCTTTCGAGCCTTTTCATGCCACGCAAAACCTTGCATCGATTCTTCTTCAAAATGACAAGATTCAGGAGGCCGAAGATTTCATGAGACAGGCGTGCCAACGGGAATATGATCACAACAGTTACATTGCTTATTTTGCCATGGGAGGCCTTGCCTCGTTGTTGCAAGAAGTCGGAAAGCTTCAGGAGGCCGAGGATATGCAGCGAAGGGCTCTGCATCTGTTGAGACAGGAAGTTGGGAGTAGCGATGTCTACACCCTTGATGCCATGCAGAAGCTCACCATGATCCTTCGCAAAGCTGACAAGCAGCAGGAGGCCGAATCACTCAAAGAAGCAATGAAGGAGTTGCGGAATGTCCGGATGTCGAGAAAGAAACACTAGCAAGACTTTCACATAGACCGATCCCACGATCAGTTTCACGTTTGATAAATTTTTAACACAGAAGGAAGCCTTTATGTACAATGATCAATGGCTTATGCACAGAGTAGAGAAAGATCGCATATAGCATTATTCTAGGATTGAATATCCTCTTTCTTTATATTGGGCAAGTCTAAATCTACAACAGTCCAATAATAGTCCGGATCGGCGAGATAGGTAGCAGTTGGCAGCTCGCCCTGTCCAATCAATATACAACGTGTAGTTGAACCAGGTAAACACCTAAGTCTACCAGATGATCTGGTCGGTGGCTGGTTTCCAGATCGCTTGACAAGACCGATGACAGTATGCGCGAGGATGATGGAGATGAGCTCAATGACGAAGAATGAAAAAGAAACCCCAAGATACACTTACCCTTGCATCCCTGAAGGAATGCATGACACCAGAAATAGTGAATCCCATGAGCTGAGCATACCATGAGAGAAATGGGCCATTCTCAAAGCCGGTAGGTGTCGTGTAATTGTCTTCCCAATAGATGACAGATAACCAAGTACACAATTCTGGAGTGAGAAAGTACTATTCACGGGGAAAAGAACCGCGTACGCATTTCATCGAGTGCCACGTCCGCCTGTGCACAAAGTTAGGGCCATTGGTAAACTACTACTGACGTACACCCGAAAGATTCCCTACAGTAAACGCATCGTCCAATTGGCTTGATAATTCAGGTCAAGTACGCAGCTGTTGGGTGAGGAGATTCGTATGACGTACGGGCCACGGTTCTTGAATCAGGCCGCGATATTGTAGAAGTCGAGACCGCATGTATGGGTGTTGTTGTAGATTCATCGTCTCGCTACTGGTAGTCCACATCGGTGTCTTTACTGGCTGTGGCCTGCATCATAGATCGTGAAGAACCTCAAGAATTGAATCGAATGGAGTTTCTGGGTAGCACTGCCCTGAGTAGAGCAAATTCCCGCACCCTCTGTTCATGGTTCCCAAGATCACGATGCAACAGGCACGCGACTGCAGCGATTCAGGGACGACTGTCTTTAACGACAACGACGATGGCACCAACACAACCAGGAGGTTAATCCGCTTCTTCTTCGCTGAACTAATAACCTAGACTCTCCTGTAGACCCACAAGAATCTCCCCGCCCTCAACCAATAGGAAACCTGCCTTCCATCATCCTGTTCACAACATGCACTCTATGTGTCCTCTTCATCCTCTGGAGACGTGCAAGCTCACTTCGGAGCGTCGTTTCACACCAGTTCGTATCCTTATCCTCAAATTATAAACTCGATGCTCACTACCACGCAGACTAAAGACGCTCTCGACACCCGAAGGCCGAATACGATTGAGTGTGGACGACGGACCACCAGCACGCGAGTTCATTGAGGACGACTCAGACGATGAGGCGGATGATCACCACGAGCCGCTGCCGCCTCCTGATGCGCCAGGTATTAAGCTTGGGTCGAGGTAGTGGATGATGAGGTTTTATTTCTATGGGTTTTGGAGGCGATATGGACATTATAATGTATGTGACCTGGATTGTTCCTCGTATGTCTCTTGACGCTGACTTGCTGTTTGATTGCAGGTATTACGTGCACGCATATGCTACTGTGCTTTGTCGTTGTCGAGTTATCTTAATGCTCTATTTAAATTATCTGACATGAGACCCTTTCTCCCGTATATGATTTGCATACTCCTTCGACTTTCAGTTGCATACAAGGATCACACTCCCAATCTCAAATCACATACATCTTAAAATGTTCCACGCAACCGAACCGAGCTTCCACGTCGACGCTCTCTGAACGATGTGCTGATTGTGTAAGTGGTATCGCACCCTCGTTATTGCTCACAAGCCTTGCTAACTATATAAGTATAGGTTTTATTCTTGATTTCAATGGGCAATGGCGATTTTCTTTTCACTGTGGATGCTCACATACTATGACTAGCGTCAACTTGAGCTGTTAGTTAATATATTGAAAAAAAGGTACATGGTTGAGCATATCTACTGGTACACATAACTAAAAAGATACTCTACGGCAACACCTAGATGCGATGAAAACTTTCTACAAGCAGGGTTCACGTTTGACCTATGCCTACTAAACTGGTTGTTCCTGATTGGGACCACGCCAGTATCATACTCTTCCTTCTACGTATGGCCAGTGCTCAGCTAAAACTCAGCGCTTACTATCCTCATCCCTAGGCCTTTTCCTCCTTTTCCTTTTCCTCGCTCTGGATTCTAAGGGTATTCTGATAAGCGGCCCACACGTACTTGGCAAAAACGAGCTGGTAGTCCGTCAGGCGCTCAATGGCTTGTTCGTATGTGCACAAGTGGGTGGTGTACGCCTGCTCGTCGACTTGGACCGAATTGCCTTTATCTACGACCTGTTCGCTTAATGTCAGAACGAGAGAGACGGAGGAAAAGCGGAGGGTCACAAACAGCATCATGGGGAATCTGACCCGCGTACCAGTAACACATATACTCGCAGGGGACGGTACCAGTCTCTGCATTGCCGGCTTGCCATTTCGTGAGCGTCGTGAATAAGGGCTCAGCGTTAAGTCTCGGGATGCGGAAGTTGTGTGAGCCTGGTGGGGAGTGCACGGAAGATGGGGTGGGAGTTGGGGCGTGGGTGGAGCTGTAAAGTGGGAGCGGGGTAACGCGGTAGCCGGACTGTGGGCCGTGTCAGCATAAGTGAAACGAAAAGGAAGGAAAGGCTGACCTCCTCGTATGCCTCTCGGATAGCCGTCTCCTCGAGCGTCTCGCCTATGTCTCTCCGACCACGGGGGAGGAACCAATATTTGTACTCTGTGTCGTATAAGAGAACGACGAGGTGCGTCGAAGGCTGGATGATGAACATCCCTGCGCCGAGCATGAAGTTCTGCGACGACCAGCCGACGTCTGGGACCGCGTGGGATGACGTGGTAGACATTGGCTCGCGGTCATCTTCCTTGGCAGTGGGAGAGGGAGGAGGGGGGGAGGGAGTACGGCTCAAGCGCCGAAAGGTGAATCTCTTGGGGAAGTTCTTGAGAGAGACAAGGGTCGTTTGGGATTTATCGAAGGCCATCTTGGGTTTTCCTTCGGTGAGGGCAATTGGTAATGAATAGAAGAGGCGGCAAAGTGAATGTGTGGATGGGCAGAGGAAGTCGAGCCATTTATACAATATATAAGTATGTTGGTATGACCAAATATATGATCTCCAATTTCGAAGGTTATTTTCATATCTTCATTTTTGGTGGTTGAATCACTAATTAAATGTGGCGCCGTGCTCGTGGCTGGGAGTGCGACGCCACCGCGATGACTCTTTTTCCATTAAAATTAACTTAAATACTTTTTATGGAGATGAACCCCTGGATGATATTTCATATTTCTACCATCTACGTCAGCGTTGCCACGGCCAGGAATGGAGAGCTGAATGGAGCCGTGCCGATGTGCGGCAAAGTTCTTGTTTTTTTTTCGGGGTGGAGAGACGTCCTATGCCATCGGCAAAGTTCTGCACAGAAGAAATGGAGGATAGTACGACATATCTCCTGAAAGTGAATGACAGGAACGAAATGAAAAGGTTCCGATTTAAGTACAGGCCAAGATTTTTGGAAGGTGAAATATTTATGGTCTGTGGTATTTATGAGTTTCTCTCAATGTCGACATTATGGCTGTGCGTGGAGCGCTATGATGCCGAGGCAATTTCTTTTCTCTTGGAGGGTGAGGAAAGGATATGGATAGTTGGGATTCGAGATACTTGAATGCGCGTATTGTGATATTTATATTGCATACCACCGTAACCAAATCTGTAGACAGTATGTCTTTATTGAGTTCTGTGCCGTAATGCAAGCGCAGCCCCCGTTTCTTAATGTGACGCCGCGCCAAGTCAGCGAGTTCTCATTGTGCTGCTTTAACAGTTCGACGATCGGCTTGGCACTCACAATTATAACTTCCCAGCAGTCACGGCTGTGAGCTTAATTTTCCCCAGGAGACAAGTATTCAAGCCCCAAATTCCAAGGTTTTTTCTCAGTCTTGAAGGTTACACCGGAAGTAGATTACCCACTATACATACGTACAGGAACAAGTACGGCAAGGCCATGCCCGAATTTGCTGACCTCGGCCGATCGCAGCCGATAGAAAATAGGTAATACATCCTCCATTATTTGCGTGGCAACTTCGTCATAGCGGTAAAATAGGTATGGGATGGGGATAGAGACTTTCCTAATCAGCTATGTCATTATTTCAATAGGACGACAAGGTAATTAGAACAAAATACGAAAATGAGGCCGCGGAGATGAAGATCATCGATCATAGATCCAAATGGGATATCTCTGTGATCCTAGGTCGTTGAAAGGACTATACCATAGTGTGATGTGGATAGATATATACCATCTCGGTTGTGGTGAGGGGAAAAGAATGAGATGGCGTGATGTGGCGTGATACGGCACAGGGCGTTCAGGTTGGACCCAGTTTGACAAACATCACGACGGCGGCTGTGCTAAAGGCTGCTAAAGGCCCCTAACAGGAATGGGCCTAAGAGGCGGTTAGATCTGATTGCAATTGGTTATGGATGGCTTCGATCATCCCAGTCAGGAGGTTGCTAGAGGTTCAGTCATTTCTTTCGTGACGTAGTACCTACCTATCTGTCACTGCATAGGTAAACCACACGAGCGACATGAACCTAAAATTGTAATAAAAACTCTAGTTGCTCCTACGCCTGTGCGTGACTACACACGCGTCTGACTGCCGTCCCTGCAACCCCAAAACAGCGTGAGCTGCGGGTGACCCAACACCACACTGACGACCATATGCACCGGAAAAAATTGTAGTACTGGTGGTCTGTGGGGCCTCCGGTATGCAGGTCGAGAGCGGCGTGTTCTGAGAGCTCTTGGTAGCCTCGTTAGTGCTCATGTTCTTGTCTTGTGGAATATATGAAAGGGCCTTATGCGAGAACACCATGCTCGATCAATGGCAGCTCCAACGGTACTCAACTTCATATCACCTTCTTACCACGTCGTCACCCGCACGCCCCCACGCAAATCGCATGACTCATAACTCAACGCGACGGGTGGTGCGCAATCACCCACACGCCACCCAAACCGAGCGACAAGAGAGGGAACGTTCAAGATGCTTTGGAGATGCGATGTGAATATTGATTACATAAGTAATGCGTGATATATCACGCATGCCAAGCCAAGCCCAAGCCAAGCCCAGACACTGACACTCAGAAATATTTCAACTCACCACCGAGTCGCGTCGACAACATTTTGCACATTAATGTTAACGCGCGCGCGTATACGGGGGGAAATGACACATTATTAGTGAATTCACCGGTCGACAAGGTATCAGAAGCCGTGATGCGATGAGGCTCAGGTTTGTCTTTCTCTGGGCATCAAATCCACACGCGATGTCGCTAACCCCTTACCCCGCCCTCCTTTCGTAGTTTGTCGTTTCTGATTTCATACGGGCTCGTACGGGCCGAGTTCAGGAGGCTAAAAAGAAGACTGAGACGATGGGCGGCGAGACGGAAAGCGGGGTGGGGTGTCGGTAAGTTTCAACTACGATTGATATCGGCCCCTACTTGCGTCAGTAATGTAACACAAACCAGCTTCTCAAATTCTTCACTATGTATCTTTTAAGAACATCAGGATTTATAGGCACCGAATTCGAACCGAGTTCGCAGGGGCCATGACCATAACGGGACCCCTTCCCCATGCTCAAGCATGCACACGCGTGGAGTAACAATCTATCACTTCGCTAAACCTACTTTGACGGACCGCTCCTTCCCCACAATATTTCCCCACATCCCGAAATTTCTCCAACATCGTCCTTGTGACTCTCCAGGAGCGAGACTGGGACAACTTTTTAGAGCATGGAACTAGAAGTATTTAGACGGACGGCGAACGTACGCACTGCCTAGGTCCATCTTCAATATGTTGCGCCTCAGTTTACGCGCGACTGCGCTAGCGCTGCTCCTCGCTGGAGCTGGCGTACGAGTTCAAGCAATAGGCCAAGCCTCCTGCGTCACGTTCGAGTCAAGCACATCTACCCTCCCGGTCGTCGCAAAGGGCAAGGCCGCGCCCATCCTCACCTCTGCGGATGATTGGCCTGGTGTGCACCTCGCAGCGGCAAACTTTGTTGCTGACATTCGGCGCGTCACGGGGGTTAAACCAGTGTTGTCTAACTACACTACCAGCACCACGAAGTCCAGCACTACCCCGATCATTATCGGCACGCTCAACAAGTCCTCCCTGATCTCGCAAGTTATCAACGCAACTGGACTCGACGTATCCTCCATCCAGGGGAATTGGGAGTCTTTCATAGCTCAAGAGGTGGCAAACCCACTTCCAGGCGTAGAGAAGGCGTATGTGATTGTGGGAGCTGATAAGAGAGGAACGATATTTGGCGTTTATGACCATTCGGAGCAGTTTGGTTCGTGTCCTTTACTTTTAACTATCTTGTCTAGTCGTTGGTATTGAATTTTATTATAGGTGTATCACCGTGGTACTGGTGAGCACGTTCGGGTTTGCTCAGGTCGAGTTCTTATGCCCTCACGTGTAGGTTCGCGGACGTACCACCCACGCCGCACTCAGAACTGTATCTCACCTCCGCCGGGTGCTCGCATGGGTCTCCGACAGTGAAATTCCGAGGGATCTTCATCAACGACGAACAGCCTGCGCTGCAGAATTGGGCCGCGGAGAAGTTCACGAATGGGACAACGGACAGCCCTCTAGGATCACCGTTTAATCATTTCTTTTATACGAAATTGTAAGTGCTTCATGGAGGTTGGGAGTATGTGTGATCTGTTTGTTAATTGGTATACGATAGGTTCGAACTCATGCTGCGAATGAAGGCGAATTATTTGTGGCCGGCTATGTGGAGCAGGTATGTTGTGCACTGTGCAGTTCAAGGTCTTAATTGGGTATTGATTCGTCCTTACGTCCAGTGCTTTCGCGGTCGACGATGTACAGAATCAATATCTCGCCGATTTATATGGCATCGTAATGGGAACAAGGTATGGCTTATTACAATTTACAATTCATTTGGCACTCATCTGTACCTAGCCACCAAGAGCCCATGATGCGCTCGACCCCTAATGAATTCACCCTTTATGGTAATGGGACCTGGGACTATACTACCAATGCCGATAATATCAAGGCCTTCTGGCTCGCGGGCACACAACGCGCGAAGAACTTTGAGTCGGTCTATACGCTGGGCATGCGTGGGTTTGGAGATTGTGTGTTCTGTTCCGCTCATCCTCCTCTACTGTTGTTGACAATGTACCTCATTCACCAGTGCCTCTGTCGCAAACGACGAACATTCAGCTCCTCGAGCAAGTGATCTCAGATCAGACAGACATCCTCCAGAGCGTATATGGAGACGATGTGCAGGATATCCCGCAGATTTGGACCCTTTGTACGTCTCCCCTCAAGATATGTCGTTATTCTTTTCTTGAGCAAGGATTTCTTCTATGTAGACAAGGAAGTTGAGGGGTACTACGATGCAGGCATGACTGCGCCAGATTATGTTACTTTGTTGTGGACGGACGACAACTGGGGCAATATTCGTCGGCTACCCATTGCTTCAGAACGTGGTAGGAGCGGTGGAGCGGGCGTTTATTATCATGTGAGTTGTTATTTCCTTGAGTTGTGTTGAATACTGCTGACGACTCTCGATAGGTTGACTACGTATGGGGAATTTATTTTGGGTTTCGCTGCGAGTTGAAGTACTAAGATATTTTGTCGTTTAATAGGTTGGCGATCCGCGCGACTACAAATGGATCACTTCCAGTCAAATCTCCAAGGTGGGAGGAGTAGTTATATATATTTTTGAGTTACACACTGATACACACGAATAGATCTACGAGCAAATGTCCCTCGCAGTGGACCGTGAGGCCACCCGCGTCTGGGTCCTCAACGTCGGCGACCTTAAGCCCTACGAACGTGAAACCGAGTTTTTCATTACCTTAGGCTGGAACGCCACTCGCTGGAATGAGGACAACATTGAGGACTACGTTTCCCTGTGGGCTCAACGTGAATTCGCAGTATCAACCTCTGTGGCAGATACCGTTGTTGACATCGTTGGGAACCTCACTCGTTTCAACTCGAGGAGGAAGCCGGAGCTACTCAATACGACGACCTATAGCTTGATCAACTACAGAGAGTACGTCTTTGCGATTCGGCCTTTGATGATGAGAAGGGCTGATTGTTGCTTGTGCTAGAGCTGAGAATGTCTTAGCCGATTGGGCTACGCTCAAGGCTGCTTCGACCAAGATCTACAACAGCCTTTCTTCCGATTATAAACCTGCTTTCTTCCAGATGATTCAACACCCGGTCTTGGCCAGTGCAAACGTTGCCAACCTTGTGAGTAGATCCACGCAAATTTAATACAGAGAGCCACAAGTTCACTTTGACGTAGCTCGTCACAATCGGCCTAAACAACCTCAGAGCATCTCAGGCCAGGGTAAATCATTACAAATAATTGATAACCAAGAAGTGTACTGACGAAGTGCACGTAATAGTTGAGCACAAATGCACTGGCTGATCAGGCTGTGGAGTACTTCGAGGGAGATTTTGATCTTGAAACTGAATACCACACAATGCTCAACGGTGAGTTTCGTGACTTCTTTCGTACTTGGCAAGTGTGGCTAAAATATATTTAGGCAAGTGGGACCAGTGAGTTTTGAAAGTTTCTAACTGGCCAAGCACTCATGACCCTTCATTTCGAAGCATGATGGATCAGACCCGTCAGTTCCGCTTTCCTTTTCTTGTCCGAAAACCAATTGAGAATTCTCTAGATTTGGGATATTACTATTGGCAGCAGCCCATGACGAACAGGTAGGCGTTCATCTTCGTGCGTTCAAAGTGCCTTGTCTCACTCATACTAGTATGCCTGCCGTTAATCGTGTTCAATCCAAGAAGCAAGCCCTCGCAGGTGTCATGCGCATCGTTCCCGAAGGTACCAATGGCGCATGGTAAGTCCATACCCCTTCTGAAAGATCCATTCTTCATAAACGCTATACTAGGCCTGGTGACAATCCGTACCAGTGCGCTCTAGGATACAACTGCGGCCCTCCCACTGTCACCCTAGACCCATACTCTCCCTTCGGCAACACTTATATTGACGTTGGTGCAGGTGGACCTGCGTCTTTCACGTATACTTCCAACGATGTTAGCTTCTCTGCAGGCACCGGCCCATCCCTGTGAGTTCCTTGCTTTCTTTTCCTCGTACCTACCGTTACTCATTTCGCATTCGCAGCGAATATGACTTCTACTCGTTCAACACCATCTCCGATAGCGGAAACATCACAGTGACATCATATGTCGCACCGTCTTGGAACGCGGGCGAAACTTCACGTCCCCTGGCGTTTGCCGTTCAGCTAGACAGCGGTGCATCACAAACAGAACAATTCTTCCCGAACCCGACGCCCGGCGGCGTACCTGATGGATGGGATGGTGCTGATGGATTTGTTGCGAATAGTGTGATAAGCGTCGTGTCAAGCTTTACTGGTGTTTCTGCCGGTGCACATACGCTCAAAATTTGGGCGATTGAGCCAGCGGTGGTCTTACAGAAGTTTGTCATCGGTCAGTCTTTTGCTGAGCTTTCCAGCGTTGATACTTCCAGGCTTCATACTAATATTTGGACAGATACTGGTGGAGTTGTTGCCAGCTACCTCGGACCTCCAGAGAGCGTCCTCATCAAATAAAATAACTGGAAAGGACTGCGACAGTTATTCGCAACAGTAAATCATATGGTTAATTGAATGATCTATAAATTTTATTCATTTTTCTTTATCCACACATCATCTTTGACAGCTCGCTGGCCGTGACGTTCATCGTTCATGAGATAACAAAATTCTAAAAATCCCGTGAGCTCCGGATCCAGCTGTTGCCCTATGCAGCTTATATTTCAGAAAAAACCAAGGCGATGGGTGCTTCTATCATTGCATTAACATGTGAGGCCGTGTGTATAAATTTTTTCTGTTTGTGTCTGGCTGACATTTAGACGCCATGAAAATGGCCATTGTATTCGGTCTGAGCGCTAGAAGTTTGTTTTCTCTTCCTAGGCTTCTTGATGGAATGCATGTCTTGCTTCTATCCTTACACATACTGACAGATACAGCATTCAACCGCGTGCAAATTGAACAGCATTTAGCGCTCAATCGAAACCGCCGAGAAATCTTCCTCTATTCACATCTATTTTCCCTTTACGTTTCAGCTTCATCCTTTTCTCGTTTCGCTCTCCGAAAGCTACCCAGCCTTCGCGCAATATAAAACAGACAGAACTGGCCAATCCCAACTTTAGTTCCAACCTCATTACCTCCCTCTCTAACCAGGCCAAATGAGACTTTCTCTCGCTGCTTTTGCCATTTTCATTGCGCAAACGTCCGCGCTCTCTATTACTGAGCACAACTCGACTCTGCAGGTGTGTTTCCCGCAATCCTTTCACCCTCTTAATCTCAATATTACTTTGTATTCCAGGCCAGAACCTGCGGCGATCCCGCGACTGCTGTTCCCCTCTTCCGTGCATACAGTGCACTTGTGTTTGATCATCTCTACACCACCAGTGCCGCAGAGATCCAAAGTGTCGTAAATGATGGTACCTACACCAACGAAGGAACCGTCGCTCAGGTCTTCGCCACTCAGGAACTTGGGACGGTTCCATTCTACCGGTTTTACAGCGCGTCCTTGACCGACCACTTCTACTCGCTTTCTGAGTCAGAGGGACTCGATGCTGGGTATAACCTGGAGGGTATCATGGGATATGTCTATCCTGGTACAACGTGCGGTGGGAACCCTTGGTACAGGCTGCTTCTGCCTGCACCGAAGACGGACCACTTCTATACAGAGCAAGCTTGGGAGGTCACCTATGCAGAGACGGGCGGATATGTATTTGAGGAGGTTGCGGCTTACGTCCTTCCTGCATAAGATAGTACCCTAAAGTTATAGTTGATCGCGTAATTTCTGCATTGCACTACGATTGTTGAAGTATTCGGGACTATGTTTGATAGTTTGCGACTCGGATAACACACTATTTTTTCTTCTCTTTGTCTGTTCTTTGAATCCCGTTCGTAGATTAAGCAGTTGGGAGGCTCCAAGAGGCAGAAAATATGCCGTAACAGGCTCTGCATGCGTGGAAACGGGAATTTGAGGGTGGCTATTATTACACTTTGTTCGCCATGCGGAAACTCGTCGCAATTCTTTGCAAAACTGGCAAGCAACAGGAGGCGGAAGCACTGGAGGAAGAAGTGAAAACACTAGAGGAAGAATTGATGGTGAATGACTCCTAGATACTAGTTATTCCACATCAAGCCCACTTTAACAAAACCGCACTTAGAATATTCGCTGATTATCATCCGCGTTTCTACATATGTATACCTTGACTTTATCTGGAAACTTTACTCCACCAGATATTGAAGTATCCAAATCATGTGCATTTTTTGCCCTCTCGTGTGCCACGTTCAAGTTTCGAGGACACATCTCTGTTAACAGTGTTTTACTTGAAAAATTGTACTTGAATAATGTAGAAATCGATACAAGATTGTGCTAACACTGAGAGTTGGAATTAACCGGCAATCTGTGCATCCCGAGGATCGTTAGTTACACCGGCGCCACCTGCGCCGTAGCCACAAAACAATTTTATATTAACGGCACCTACTATGCCCGACACTCTACTTACTCATCTTGTACATGGCCATCTCATTTTTGCTTAGTATTTTAAGCTTAGAGTTGTATTTTCGTAGTTCAATCCTATCTCATTATCTGCTTAAGCAAAGTTGAAATTACATAAACTACCATATGTACCGCATGTTCTGTGTGAGATAGGAGTTGTACTCCTGGGCACAATAAATAAATGATTTTTTAAATAAATAAAAAATCTGCTTAACTCTGAGTGTTCGACTGTTGCCTAGACTCCTGATCAACGAAACGTGATAGAAAATGTTCAAAATTGAAGCACTGGTAGGGTTTGCCTTCTCCTGGTCTACGGTGGCATGAACATTGGAAGTCGGTGCTTCCTTAATTCGCCGACAATTCGACACCTGTTTCTTTCGCATCCCAAGTCTCCTTCCGTTGTGGACGATGACGATTACCAAGCAAGGATCTTTCAATCGTCGGGCAAGCACTCATGCACATGCACCATCCTCAGGCCATGATCTAGATTGGCCAACACTTGTCACTCCGAGTCGTGTCTTTTTCAAGGCCGTCGAGTGGTCTTAAATAGTTGAGACACTCGACATTCGTACCGCTTCCCGTAGACAGTGATTATGTCGGCGTAAAGTCAAGGTTTCCGCCCCGAGCGGTTGAGGTGCCATTTCCATGGCTTTGAAGAAGCCACTCTAGTGACACCGCTTGTTTGATCATGGGATTCTGTGATGTCCTCCAGACAACTTGTGTGTGTTCATCATTTATGATTGACGATCACCGAACTTCTCGTCATGTTCTCCGTACGCAAATTTGCTCTTTTTTAGAGCTTGCTTCAAGCCTGTCTTGGTGGGCTTACTAGGGATACTAGTAGCCCGACGGGTGTGACATATTGTGACATATCAAGCGCCGAAATTTTAGTCATCACCTTGATCTCGATTTTTCAAATCTCTCTCTCTTCATCCACCTTCAAAAATGTCTAATCTCCTCTGGACTATCCCCGTACAAAATTCCGGCAAAATTGTATGATTATTCTACTCATTATTCTGTTTATTTTATTTAACTTGATTGAGTAGATCCGCGCCGTCGCTGCGCTTGCAGGGGTGCCCGTCGAGCTTCCTGCTGCCTACGAGCACTTCGTCGACAACAAGAAGCCTGAGTTCCTCGAGAAATTCCCTCATGGAAAGATCCCTGCTCTCGAGACTGCCGATGGATTCAAGCTTTTCGAGGGCATTCCCATTGCTCGCTACGGTGAGTACCATCTTTTATCTTATCGATCGGTCTGGGAACCCTGATGTACGTTCTCCCTACTTAGTTGCTGGGCTCGCTCCCAACGCCGGTCTCCTTGGTGCCGATGCCAAGGAAGCCGCACTCATAGACCAATGGGTTCATCTCGCAGATTCCGAGGTCGATAGTTACACCGGTTCCATTAATGGCCTGATTCGTGGTTACCTTGCTGTATACAACAAACCCGTCAGTAGCCAGTTTGGTATCAACTAGATGTTATCATGACACTATCACTTTTAGGTCCATACCGCCCTCGCCGAGCGTCAACTCCGTGCTCTGAGGACCCTCAACGCTCACCTTGCCACCCGCACATTCTTTGTTGGCGAGCGTATCACTCTCGCCGATGTTTATATTGCTGGGATCATCTCCCGCGCTGTCACTATTACTGTTGACGCCACCGTCCGCGCTGAACTCACCCACCTCATCCGTCACCTTGAGACCGTCGTTAACCAGCCTCAAGTTAAGGACATCTTTGGCCCTATCGAATACGTCGAGAAGGCGCTCCAATACGTTCCCCCGCCCAAAGAAAAGAAGGAGCCCAAGCCCGCTGCTGCTGCCCCTGCTCCCAAGGCCGAGAAGAAGCCCAAGGCTGCTGATGACGAGGAGGAAGAGCCCCTTGTCCCCGCTGAACCCAAAGCCAAAAACCCCCTCGACGACCTCCCCAAGTCGGCTTTCAACCTTGAGGACTGGAAGCGCCAGTACTCCAACAACGATACCCGTGGCGCTAACGGCTCCCTCGAGTGGTTCTACAAAAAGTACGCCACATCTCTCTGATATATCGTAATCGGTACTGATCGACGTTCGCCTAGCTTCGATGCTGAAGGCTTCTCCGTCTGGCGCTTCGACTTCAAATACAATGAGGAGCTCACCTTGACCTTCATGTCCTCGAACCAAATCACCGGGTTCTACAACCGCCTCGAGGCGTCGCGCAAGTACCTCTTCGCGTCTGCCGGTGTCCTCGGCGAGTCAAACAACTCGATTATCACCGGTGCTCTCATCCTCCGTGGCCTCGACGCCAAGCCCGTCGTCGACGTTGCCCCTGATTGGGAGTCATACTCCTACACCAAGCTCGACCTCGCCAATGATGCTGACAAGGCATTCTTCGAGGCCGCCCTCGCTTGGGACCTTGAGGTCAACGGAAAGAAATGGGTTGATGGCAAGCTCGTAAGTGCTCATTGATCCATCTACAATCACGCAATCTAATGATCCATGTATAGTTCAAGTAAGCTTGGCTAGCCAAAACTCCCTTTGCATTTCATGCCATGTAACTTACCACACCTACACCATTTACACTCACGCCACGCCTTGTGTTGTTTTATTACTCATTCTTATGCCGTTGGAAAGAATAAGAAAAACAGTTAAATTCTCCGTGTGCCTGACATCTGAGAGTTTTTGTGTCCCGCCTAAATCCACTGAGAATGATATCGAATTTACTCCTTGAGTCCATTGACCTTCTCGTTCCCCCATCTGAAGAATGCGGATGCTCCCGCTGAAATAAGAACAGACCAGTCAAAAACCGCGCCGAACACTTCGAATTGCGGGATAGTCGAGAAGAGATTGACTTCAGCATCGGGCGGAGGAGGGAACGAATTTCGTAGCTGCACAATCGTGGAGAGGAGATAGATGCCCTACAGTCAGAGATGGGTAGGTTAGTTATGATAGATCTAAGCATGTAGAGTTGTGTACCATGAGCTGCGCGAGGAGCAGCATCATAAGTGATGCACCAAGGTTCCTACTCGTTACTCTCAGTGCCTAGATGGACGCATATCAGTACGACAGAATAGTACAGCAGACGAAAGGGGGCTCACTCGGGTGGCGCCTTTTAACACTCTGCGCACGCTTGTTAGGATGATGGCCCCTACGAGTGCAAGACTGAGTTGATGCGCCAGTGAGGCGATAGCAGCACTGTCGGGGTGCGATACGAGCGCTAGGACACGGACCAGGAGGTCGGCGATCAGGTCTGACTGCGACTGTGAGGACTCGCGTCGCGTGGGGAATAGGACATTCACGAGGCACTGGGGAGTGGATCAGTATTACAAAGTTGGATTGAAATGCCCAGCTTACACTGATGATGCGAACAATACAGTAGAACGCGAAGAGCAGTCCACCGAAGTTTAAAATTCTACCACGCAGTGTCCTGGAATAGATTGCGGTTTGTCGGCGCGCTCGGAGCGACTCCACGTTGAGACTCATGTGGTATTCGAGTGCCTCGAGCCCCTTTAATTCTTGTGTTACTGTTTTACTCGTGAGCTCCAAGAAGCTGAAAGGATGAGGGGAGCTCAGAGGCACTTACAACCATCCCCACCGCGAAAATTGGGGGTCACCCTGGAAAGCCAGCCAGTACTACCCTCTGATGAGTTCGCTCGCTGGTGTGCCACGGCCCGCCTATCGCGAAGGTCGTTGCGCACACTTTGAAGTGAATACTCGGCCGTCGCAACGTCTTGCTCCGTCGGGTCGCCTCTATAAACAACTGAGCCTCATATTTGTAAACTGGAGCAGACTGATTACTTTGGTGAGAAGTTGGGAATGAAAGTCCAAGAATGGCTGATGGCTCCAAATCCTGAGAGAAGCCCGAGAATTATGGTGCCAACGACGACCAGGCGTGCAAGAGTAGAAGTGAAATTATCTGAAGCAACTAGCGCGGGAGGAAGTGGAATCTTGGAAAGCACAAAGAGGTACAGTCCCACGGGTATGAGGCTAAGAATGATCCTGGGACCGAGTAGGAAAGAGCTACCTAATGGAAGAATGAGAAAATCACCATAGGTTCATCGAAAAGGGGGCTCACGCCTAGTGGATGTCGACTGTGATCCTACTGCGATGAGAAGACTCACGGCGATAGGCACAGCAACGAGAATGATAATCATGAGAGAAACCAGTGAAAATTGCCAACTCAATTGACGGCTCCTGAGATGGAGGGTATATGAGCAGCCAATCCGCATCAGCGGGGGTAACAACACGTACTGCGGGGAGAAGAGGCGAAGGCCTTGGAGCATCAACACGAAAAACATCATGCTACTTTCCGCAAACATGAGTGAGAAAACACTGCGAGCAACCATCGAGTGCAATGACTTGGCATCTGAAGAGGGGGTGAATTTTCCCGTTTTGCTTTGGGTTGCTGGTGGTGGAAGAGCGTCGAGCTCTATCCCCGCATCTTGTGAGGTTAGTGGTGTGACTGGGGGTGTAAGGTCCGAGGCAGGTTCCGAAGAGAGAGTTCTCAGATCTGAGTACAGACTCTTGAGAAGGTATCGTCTGCAACCTAGGAATAACAGGATACTGAGCGCCTCATGAGCAGACTAGGCCTTGAGAATTCAAGCAAGCTCACCGAAACGCAACGAGGAACGTTGATTCAGGGAAGATCGTGTTCATTACAACTGCAAATTGATAAGAATCTTGAGGATATAGTGTATCCTCGATTTCATGTAGACGAACAGGCGATTTGTGGCAAGGAAAGGAGCTCTGAACCGTGCCAGACTCCTGCCATTTCGCGAAGAATGGAATGATTCAGAACCGTGCTTCGTTAGATGAAGAAGTCTCCTCACGAGTCAATTCATACGAAAGGTCGTTGTGGAAGGATACTTTGGTTGTACAAAATGTAAAGCCCCAGGTTTACTGAATGAATATGGCAAGTCCAATTCACTGCGGGCGCAGTGGAATGTCGTGTTCCACGTGATCAGATGAAGAATTCGGACCCGATGTTTCTTTTCAATGACTATACCACAGTGACATGCTCGAATGGCAAATATCCGATAAAATTATGGATTGAGCCGAAACGTATCGAAGCTCAATCACCCTATAGCTATATATAAGATTGAAGCTTGAAGTCTTGGCAACCGCTCAACGTCAACTTGTACCAGCGTCCAAAGCATGTCACCTATATACCTGTGAATACCTGTGAAGTTTTTCTTCTTCCTGTTCATCATTCCTGAGTGAGCTCACGTCCATATCAGAATCAGACATCTGTCGCGTCGTTGTCACTTTGAGTCATGTAATTGTCCCGAGTCCCTAAATACCCTGACTATTGGTGACTAGTATGTGACTGTCCTTGAACTCAAAAGATATTGAAAACCACAAGAAGTGGAAGTACCCTTCACGAATTCCCTTCTATTCCGACTCGCATCCTGCTCCTCTCATCATGCTTGACCTCTCCGAAGTGCCCGTTGAAATATTGGCCACGGTCTTTGCGATTGGTATCTTGACTTGGGATATCCGTTTCCTTCCACCCTTGCGCCTCGTTTGCCGTGTCTGGAACGACATAATAATGACTACCCCTCGACTGTGGGGCATCATTACAATTGATAAAGGAAGTGATCCTGCACAATTGGCCACTCAGATAACTATAGCAAAGCATTCGCCACTCTCAGTCTTTGTTGGTCGCCCCAAGTCAATACATAACCAGGCACTTGTAATGCTCGTTAATCTCTCACTTAATTGGGTTAATGCGGATGTTTCAACTTCCATATTGAAGCTCGCCCGTTGGGCTGACCTACACGGGAAATTGGAAACACTTCGTCTCAAGTCCACTGGGCGATCACTGGAGAATCAAGCCGAGATATTCTTCGATGCTCAGGGAACCATGCTTGGTAAACCACGTCTTCGCTTCTTCGCTGCCCATGGCTTGAGCGAAGACTGGTTGCTGCCATTCCTCACACCGTCAATCAAATCTTTCGAGTTTCATCCTCGAGTGGGATTGAAACTCTCCACTACCCTTACATACCTGTCCAAAGCGTCTCAGATCTCGTCTCTTATACTGAGCGGTGTGCAACATACCGATTACCAGGTCCCTCAGGGAATAAAACATCTGGTGCTTGCACACCTAACCACACTGGAACTACACCTCGTTTTATATCCCACATCCATTCTGTGCGAATTGGTTGTCCCTTCCCTTCAAACCCTTATCATAAAAGATCCGCCCGTCTTGAAGTGGTCGTGGACACAACAACATCTCAATCGCCCAGAGTTACAGCCCCTGGCACCGCTATTCATCGCATGGAGTCAACACAATACCCTTCCCATCCACCTGCGCTCCTTGACGTTAGCACATTGTCTGGAAGTCAGCGACGTTTTTTTCCTTATCCGCTGGCTTGCACGCCTTCCCTCCATCACAAGCCTCAGCTTGCATGACGATGACAACGCCATCGCCCGTGCCGCAGAGCTACCCGAAAGCAACCTGCTCAATGCTCTTGCATCCCCAGACGGTGCAGGCACAGTTGGCGGCTGGCTGTGTCCGGATCTAACTCGTATTCAATTGGTTGGCTCGGATCTCGAAGTTGTTAATCTCCTTCCTCTGCTCAGAGCAAGAGGAAGTCACTCTGCGATAAGTTCGAACTCGCAAACTCCCCCGAGCTTGATTCACTATGTGGATGCATTTATATGCCCCAATGGTTCTTGCGAAGACATCCAGGAGATGACAGGATTGGTAGATGCTGTTGTGTGTGCCTGTCTTGGGTGTCAGTTCAACCTGTCTAGTACGTCCCAGCCAGCTTATAATCAAGCCTGTAAAACTTATCTCTCACACAGTATGACTTGGTTGGGCCGATTTGTTGTCTCTGAAGTTTTGGAGGGTTTGGAGTCACAGGGAACTTGTTGGAGTACATATGATGCATGACTATCGATCTACAGACGAAATATGAAAGCTGGCGTGTAAATTACAAGAGATGGTCTGAAGACGACAAACTAGCAGGTATACTAAGCTTGACTAACGGGCTCGTAGCCACTTCGACTACCACTCCCCCTCCTCAGTCCAAAGCCCATAAAGAGACTCTTTCTGCGCCCCTTCTTCCCAGGACCTGTCGCCCCTAGCCCTTCATCGTCATCGTCCTGCTGCCGCCTTCTCTTCGCCTCACGGAAGCCCTCCATCGGTACATCATACAATTTATCATACTCCACCCCCAGCTCCTTTCCTGCAGTCCAAAAGTCCTTGCAATTCCCAACAATTCCAAGGTCAAACGGATTACTCGCTTTCCCAGCACGCGCAAGCCCGTCGACTGCCTTCCCTTTCGTAAACCGATCGAACCCAAGTAGATTCATGAAGAAGCCGCTTCCACAGCCTGCACATATTCCAGAATGACGGTGTACCGGGGGCCCGCCTGGAGTTTCACTGCCGCTAACAAGCGCAGTATCCTCAGTATCCACGCCAGGTACGACAGCGTCACCCGGAGATGAGCGATGAGCCTGGTGGCGGTGTCCCATCTGCCCGGCGAGGCTTTGTCCTCCACGACCGCCCATGTACCCGTACCGTCCAAGATTGGAGACTTCAAGAGTCGTCATTTGACGCATGATCTGCCAGTATTGCGAAGCAAGGAGAACAATGGTCCAAGAGAGCTGAAGTGTAGCCCAGATGGCAACTGCAAACAGGAAAGTATCGTATGCTGTCAGAGCGCAGAGTTCAGTGGGAAGAACGCAGGATGGTGAAATATGGGAGGGATCGGAGTTGAGTGTAAGGCTGGAAAAGACTGCAAGAGCTAAATGTGAGTACCCTGTCGTATAATCAGCTGAATACATACAGGCGTAGGTCAAGTAGTCAAAGAGCGCAATGCCGATGACGAGGGTAGTGACGAAAAGAACGAACTGACGATGATTATTGGCACCGACTAGAGAACGTTCAGTCACAACCATCGATGCTCAAAAATATGGACCTACCACAGTTCCACACCCATGGACAGTGGCTATTTTCACCATTGGTTCAGGAAAGATAGCAGATGAAGTGAAGGACATACTGGTCGCTGCGGGCTACGCATTTGTCACATACGCGACAATGCTTTGAACGTAAGGGTTTGCGGGCCTATAAAGGGGAAAATTAATGATTGAGTTTTCGGGAGCTGGATTGACTTCACCATGCATTGTATGCAGAACGTTTGTCCATTTAGACGTCCTTCTGAAGCAAGATCCTCGATGATCTACCATGACGCTAAATAACGATTGGTTGTTTAAAAGACAACTACTAACGGATTTGAGCTCTCCGTCACTTGCGGGTCTTGGGCACGTCCCAGGATCCAACGTTACGGATCGGAAGAAGTTGTAGGCACACAGGCCTACAGTGAGCGCAAAAGAGAGATGGGTAAAGGCGTGGGATTGTGTTTCTGTTGAGAGATCAGGTAGAGCTTGTGAAGTATCAGAAGAATGCATACGTTGTAGAAGTCGTGTCAGCCAACAGAATAGCACCCAGATCATAGATCCACAGATGATTCCGGCGAAATAAGGCGTGGTATTAACGCTTTCCGTATATGTGGAATTATTTAAGAGAACGCGAGTCACAATCTACGGCAAACAACGTTCAGTAAGGAGGGCAACACGAGTTGATGAATTATGACATACGTGGTGCATTCCAAAGAATTCGGCGAAAGCAAGTAGCATTCCGGTATACCATGGTAACATCGTTAATGTCATAAACATGAGATAGAAAAAAATCGTGGGGAGGATAAAGATAACAATCTTGGTATTGCGCTGTTGAGATATATTAGCGACAATATGACGGATATACACAAGGGCTTACATCGCTTAGTGGTTTTCCGCGTTTTACGCCATATTCATTCATAGCACCTTCCTCCAGTGCCCTCTTCCATGCGCCCAGGCTTTTGAGCTCCACAGCCATATCTCTAGGCGTTCGATCCTCCCCGTCCTTCGCAGTGAGATCAGCACCCTTCTCAATGAGCTTGCGGATTATCATTCTGTTCCCTCGTACTACTGCCCAGTGCAGTGGTGTTAGTCCAGCATCATCCTTCGTATTTGGGTCAGCCCCATGTTTCAATAGCAGCTCTACTGAGAGACCATCGCCCTGGTATGCGGCCCACATAAGAGACGTGTGCCCTTGCGAGTCACGGGAATCCACGTTGATGGGCTGGTGGAGTAGATACAACAGCGGCATGATTGATGATGAATGTGTGACAAGGTGCAGCGAATTGTAACCCTGCGAGTCGGCGATTGTGGGGTCCGCATTGTGTGCTATGAGGAGCTGTATGACGTAGAGATAACCATTGCGTGCCGCCCATTGCATCGGGGTTGCCACGAGGTCGCCGCCTAATGCATCGACTTCAGCTCCTTGGTCCAAAAGGTATCGACATGCTGGTAAATGTGCATTGATCGCCGCCCAATGAAGCGGTGTTATATTTTGGTCGTCACGGTCGGTTGCATGAGCCCGCCCAGACTCGATGAGTTCACGAAGAAGCTCAACATCACCACGCTGAGCCGCTACAAAAACGTTCACCTAATGAATTGGAAAGTAAGACGTCAGTTGGAAACTTATTACTACGCAAATATGGAGAAACGTGCCTCAGAGGAGCTCGACGGATCCTGGGGCTGTGAAAATGTCAAATTGGAGGCCACAGCAGATTCCGTGTTAACGAGCGAGGCAGATGGCTCAGACTTGGCGTTGACCAGCACTGAGGGATCCTCCATGATGCTGGGAGGGAGGAAGAAGCTGTGGTGAATTTCTGTCAACGTCAGGCTATGCACGCGCTGCTGACAAATCACTCGGCGTCGTTGGTTGCTGAGAACGTCGCCGCGTTTGTCCGGCCACGATGCTGACCCTTGTGGGCGCCCTCTTTCTCGCAGAACAATGAATTTATGGTCATTAAAATCTCTCAAGGGAGGGCATACCCATTTCGTTGAGGACACAAGTAGATTACGCTTTTTTTTTTTAACGCTTTATCAGATAAGATCGCATACACTGATCATCGTGCCTGCAAAAGGTACTAGAAGAGCAGGGTTTGTTTAACTAGCCGCTAGATCGCTATTTCAATGCCCATGCTGTATGTACATGTATGAACGGCCTGCTCGCGAGTCCGCCAGGAAGGATGGTACTCAGGTATGAGGCTCTGACCGTATACCGTGTCCGCAATTTCTATTTACATCACATGGAAGTTTGCCACACCAGTGTAACCTGAGTGTAACCAGTTGAAGTTTTGTGGGGTTTTAGGATTGATACTCATCATATGTAAGTATACCAGTCAACCTCAGCAAACCTCAGCGAAGTTCGAACACACTCGTAATTTCATACTCCTGGATTCGTAAGAGGCTCGAACTGACTTCTACTCTTCTGATAAGATTAGCTGCCTGACACTCGTACATTTTATAGCAAAAAAAACGAGGATTTTCAGTTCAACCATGTTGCCCATTTGCTGGTTCCTCCTTCTATGACTGATGCAACCTCTCTTGCTACAATCCTATCAGCTTGCTCACTAGGGTGCAGCTCGTCGTACCTAAGGTCCCGGTTAGTGAATGGACGGTTACGTTTTTTTATTGTAACTGACCAGAGGAAGCTGTCTCTGGCAGAACTGTTTGTCACGATATCGCAATTAATCAATGAGCCATTGACGCTGTATACGCAAGCATCGACGGCGCCTGTTACATTGAGAGGAGCAGTGCCGTTCAAATACAGGGAAGGGTGTGCATACATGTCTGCAAAGAGACTATGCGAATCGAAGAGACCTGTTCTCAGTGTAAGTCTTGGTCGCATGTGTAAAATAAACACTTACCAATGTGTGAACCAGGGAGTGTGGGTGCCAAAGCCTGCAGCATGAGCTTTGTGAGGGCGTTTCCTGAAAGAACTAGTTCGGTCATAAAAACCGCCCAATCTGTCGTGTTCCTCTCCGCCGTCCAAAACTTGTTGGGGTACGAATTCGGTGAGTATAGAATGGTATCTTGCAAAGGAATCATCTGTCTAACTGTCAGCTGGCGATGTTCAGAATAGCCAGGATGCCACTCACGTTTTGGAACAGGAAGTTCCTTGCACCGCTGTTGTACAGGACTTTAACCCAGTTCACCATACAGGTGGCAACCTCAACGATAGAGGCATTATTACTCCCCGAGATGAGAGAGTTGATGCCAAGGTCGTTGGTGCCAATCCACAAGGTATATATCGTTTGCTGCGAATTGAGACGGAGCGACCCATTGCTAGTCTCCGAGAAGTAGAGGGGAAGTTGGCTTTCGAAGACTGATGGGAAAGGACGGAAGGTGATGTTGTTGGAACAAGTAGCTCCCGATTTTGCGAAGGGGAAAAGTGACGCGTTGGCGTAGCCTGCAGCATACACTGGCCAAGCAACACCACCGTCTCCGACGCTGACGATGTCGGTATAACTATCACCAAAAGTGACAAGGTTCTTGATTTGTTTTGGCTGTACGCCCTTAGCAGCAATTGTTGTGGCTGCTACTAGCAGGGCCAATAGGGTTGAGGAGAGATACTTCATGGTCAGACGCAAGTCAGATGCGAGGATGGTCCGCTCTGTTGCATGGTTATATACTTGCCGTATTGTCACTTCCTCCACACAATCCCGAGGTTCTAGATTTCTGATGTGCTGTTCATGCGGTGTTAGGATCGGCAAAGGCATAGACGACAGGCGCGTGAGGTCTCTTCCACATTCCATGGTCCGCCGGCGGCCCGCTTTCGACGTATTTCTGAAATATCCTTAGAGAAAATGGATCATGTATGACAGCGTACGACGCGGCGGTCCTCTTCTTTTCTATTTTCGACACAGGCAAGGATGGAGCGCACGGTACTGCGGCAACATTTACCATGTGCCATTTACAGCATCCACCGCTGTCCGACTCTCCTTGTTCAGAAAGCATGCTTTCCTAGACCTAGGTTTGGGATTCCGATGATCTAGAGACGGCGTGGACAAGTCCCAAACCGAACAGTTGATGAAAACATGAGCGGTTACACTAAGCGATGCATGAACAATCGTGCCAGAAACTGCGGGGATCTATATTGATTAACTCTCAAATCAGCCCTCATCTTTCTATCAATGTGAAGACTGACCAGACCCAACATCGGTGAAGCGACCCCACGGTCAGATGATGTTACACTGTACACCGATCAAGATCAAGACAAGTTGTTTTAGGGTCGCCTATTTGGAATTAAACATGTCTTCATCAGGACTACTAGTAGGCGAACCAGATAACACTGAGCCGCAAGCCAAAGATTCATGAGCACGCCTGCGTTATTTGCATATGCTGAAGTTGTATATATGATCCATAGAATTCAGCTGCAGTAAAACATCCATCAGCATATGTTTATACATAATAGGCAGGTTGACAGTTTGAATTGCTGTCTTTAGCATCGTAAATCATGTAACAATTGCAACAAGTCAACATTGCGAGATGGCAATAAGTGCTGATCGATGCTCTTGATTCCATTCCAGGTCGTTGTATCGGGTAAAAATGTGTACAGGTATAATCCGTTCGTTTTAGTCCATGCCTTTGCTCTGTCGGTGATTGACGAGAGTGGAGTAACTGCCATCAATCTTCGGATACTATTGTAATAGCCAGCCTGAGCCGTGGAGAACGATCGAGAGGGTTGAGCACTAGTAAGTAGTTGAATTGAACAGTTTCACAGCCACCGGTTCTTTATTGACAGGAATCGACGATTTGCAAAGCAGTGAGGCGCGCTTCTTCCGCCGCCCGGGCCGGTTTTATTGATTATCTGATCAAGATAAGTTCTGTTCTCGCCATCGACTCACTCTAACCCTGATATATGATAAAGGACTGCTAGTAAGTACTAGTTCAATATCCCACGGAAAACTTTTTCTTCTTCGAGGATGTCTGGTTTTCCGCTGCGTCAATCCCCTCCTTCAGGGACAAGGTCTTACAGTGTATCTTCGAACACTTCGTCTCCTAGAACCTCTCTGATCTCAATAAATACAGGCAATTTCTGGCTTCTTCGCACAAGATAGTCCATATGCCTCAGGGATTCCTGCGGTAGGGTTATCATTTTGTATAATATCATCGAAAATACAACTTGAATTTGCATCTAAATCTAGATCACACCACGTTTTGGACTCCTGGATGAATCGGCACAGCGATGGAAGAAATTCTTCAGTGAAATTGAACAGCTTAACGCTTCTGCTGGCGCAAACACCTCATACAAAGTGTTCTTTCTTGGACGGCACGGGCAGGGTTACCGTAAGCCTCACTCATTGAATATTCACTGCCATTTACAACGCGTTATAAAGATAATGTCGCAGAAACGAAGTACGGGACACAGGCATGGGATGAGTAAGATCAAACGACATAAAATGAGAAACATATTCAACATCGTTAACAATACAGCCACTGGTCGAAGTTGAACGGAGACGAGGAACTCGTCTGGGGTCGTGCGTCAGTTCCTATGACCTTGTAGTTCCCGTCCTGACATGATTCACGAGCAGCTGATCCAGAGCTTACTACACTCGGCGAAGGTCAAGCAGTCGATGCTCGGGATGCCTGGAAGAGTGAACTTGCTGCCGGCATCCCGCTTCCAGGAAAATTCTACAGCAGTCCCATGTCACGCGCGTTGAAAACCTGCGAACTCACATTCGGTAATTATTTATCTGACGGTCGTGGAAGACCCACTATTCTTGAAGTATCCGTTAACCCTCGTCCTACCTTTTCCTGTGCCTGATATGCTGTCAGAACTGTCGCGAGGAAAATGGAATCCACACGTGCGACAAGCGACGCCCGGCAACGTACATTGCGAAAACGTTTCCTCAATTTCGTCTTGAACCTGGATTCACAGAAGACGATCTACTATGGGATCCTGATGCCCGAGAAACCAAATCGCACGTTGCTAGCCGAGCGCAAGAGGTCTTCAATCAAATATTTGAACAGGATGACGATCTATGTACAGATATCCCTTCTTTCCTCCCTCTTCTTTCTGATATAACATCAATGTCAGTTATTTCCATTACCGCACACGGTGGAATAATAAACGGATTTTTGACCACAATTGGACGTCCTGTCTATGCTCTACCTACTGGAGGCAAGTGCGTTTTTCGTTGGTTAGCAACTACGCACTGATATAATCTAGGAATTCTGCCAGTGGTTGTGAAATCGGTTGTCAGAACATAGCCGCATGACGTGACTCCTCTTTCAGTTCTAGAGGCTCAAATACGTGGTGCTAGTTTCTTGGATGTTCTGCGGTCGTTAGATTGACAGATAAGTCTACAAGTTCTTTCAGTGGAATGAACCATTTCCTCTATGGTGAATTCCTTGGGTCGCCACTGTGAGAGTATGAATCACGCAGGCATTTGTGATATCTAGGGCTTGTCGGGCATCAAGCTAAGGTACCGAAGACACGAGGCAAGGTACAAAGTTTCCACCTAAACCATTGAACCTTGGTAATGGGCCACGTAATTGAAGTCCACAACTCGAAGTTCACTGCACGCTCTTTGGAAGGATCTGCTTTACAACAGGTACTAGGCCTAAGACAGATGCGTCGTAGGGCATCTTTGATTTAAGGTTGTTAGTGTCATCAGAAGTCTAACACTTGTGTAAGGATGTAGGACCCCAGGTTCTCGTCTATGACGGTGAGATACGACATCAACTGCAAATGCAAACGGACCCAAAGTACCAGTTGATTTATCTAGTAGAAAAACGAAACAGGCAGAGACATGGTAGATTCAGCATGTCGCTCGTCTCTAGATCAAACGAGCCCCGAAATGACTACATTTATCCAATTGGATGGGCCCAAGGGCAGTTTCCGCGCAGCTACGACGAGGCGAGGAGCTCAAGTAGGGAGCTAGCAGATCCAATGGGGCAAAGGGGTGAGTGTGAGTGCGTCCAGAGTCACTGAGAAGAGCAACTTGTTCTGAATTCAAGGAATGAAACAAAGTCATCTTCAAATTTTAGTTAACAGCGATAACAGTTGCCTAAAGCGTTTCCGTGAAGTTGATGTTGAGTCATATACGACAAACCAGCGTCGCGGGATAAGGGTGACCATATTTGAAATTTTACCCGCGATATTGGCTTGTTAGTTAGAGAACATAGAGAATAACAGCCCGACAGACTCGATCTTGTGGGAGAAATGAATGGCAGATAAATCTAACAAGTGATAGACAATCGGAAGATCCCGGCCATTTTTGACCACCAACGATCACCAACATCTTGTTTGCGCTTTCTACGCGTGGGCAAGGACATCCTCAGATCGCTGAATCGTCTTGCGTTCTGAATCAACATCTTGGGTTCTCTGTCCCCTGTCAATCACGTTCTTACTGACCGCAAGGACACTACTATGTTGAGTGCTGCACTTTCCCTGCCCAGAGGGTCCAAGTCCATTATCTCCCTTGTCACTATTTGAGTATTCAATGCCGCGACGCTCTATACAGGCCTGCGATCCGCCTATGATCACGCCTCTAAAGCTTATACGGCTCTCAGGAAAGTCATTGCCTTTGTTTGTGATTTCGACTCCTAGGTCAATGTAAATTGTTTCGCAGGTTGCGCCCATAGGGCGCCCTTTCTTTAAGTTAGCGACATCACCCTAGAAAATGGTATCACAGGAAAGAGTAAGGGGATAGCCTGTGAGGCGCGGACTCATAAGCTCAAGCCCACGCCACTCAACTACCATCCTTCGCAAATGGCAACCATAGCACCTGAGGAAGCTGACAGTGCGGTTGTATGTAAGTAGGGCCTGCCTTGATATTCTTGGCCTCGAGACTCCGAACAACGGACGCCGCCGATCGAAACAACGTAACTCCTTGCCTTCGAAGCAGTATTTGAACTCCCGCGAAGGTGTCGAATACTGCCGGCCAACCCGCCACGCCCGACTCGAACAAGCAAGAACTCACTGTTTCTCAGTGGCCTTTACAGGGTGCTCATAAATATAGATAACTCAGCGACGTCTACGAACACATTTGAAATATTACAACATCTCTTGTCCTTCGATGATGTGGTACAGAAAAGGTATGCCGAGTTCATGGAGGGTGAGCTCCTATGGAGTACGATCTCTCTATGACCCTGTGTTTCCACTATCAATGCTGTAGCCACCTATCCTCCCCGCATCGGAACATTTCCAATCATTATTCCTATCGCTTGCAGGTGTCCTCGCGTCCCTCTCCGATGCATGTCAGTGACGAAGTCGGTATTAATTTTTTCCTGAGATCGGCCCTTGTACCTCCTCCGTTGTGGAATGCACGGTTGGTAATGGAGTGGCAGAAAACGTTGTTCTCTTGTTGTACGTTGTTTCGTACATACGTGCTTGTTCCTTGGGTGGCTTCGTTCATGGCGCCTCGATTGTTTCCAAAATACGTGGTATCTTCATTAACACAATCACGACTTCTAGGAACTCTCTCAACCTTCCACCCTTGCCCACTAAATTTGATCCCGCGAGTCTCAAAAACGAGGCGTCTCTAGATGCGAATTTCAGTAGGGGACAACGAGGCTTTGCAGACATGATGCGGCATGTGATCAGGGCAATGGGTACGCGATATGAAATGACCATGCCTCTCGAGTATCTTGATCTTACTTTATAATGAAGTGGCGATGCAACTGACTTTCTTCTTCTATGTTGTATGTCCTAAAGATCGCGTTGTATTCTTGTCGCGTATCACTTAAATCTCCAGAACGATTGATTTGAGCGGCAGTTCGCCGCTTACCGCCACCAGACGTAGCCCGAAATCGGAACTCGTCCAAGTCAAGATCTCGTTTGGCCAATGCAGGAACCGACTCGCTGGCCCTACGATCTTCTCCTTTCACCCAAAATAATAACGTCCCCTCCCACGCCTCGGACTACGTAACACGTTCAAGGTCGGGCTACGCCTAAAGCCTATGTTTTTGGTGCACTCGATACCTCCTTATGAGTGGTACCCCTTACACATTCTGTCGCGGCCGAATTTGCCGCGAACTTCTAGGGTCCACACGTTATGAACCGGCAAGTTCTATGATGACGTTCAATGCCGCCTTCCTTCAAATTTCAGTATGAAATGTCCCCGAAATCCCGGGAAGGTTGGGATTTAAGGCGGTTGTGGCGGTATTGTGACTGGCTACGGTATCGTGACCTGGCTATACAGGTTTCAGATGGCGAGACTTGCCATTTTAACCCCGTCCACCGGTATAAATGGCCAGCGATAACGCAGCTAATGGCCACCCTCCAAAAGCCACCAAACTCAACTTCCTCCATGTCTTCACCTCCTCAGGTTGGTCTAAACGTCCGCCACATAATTCGCCGTTCTGAAACCCCATATCACCACAGGCTACCACTTACAACGGCCACGCCCAGTCCGGCGATTTCCCTCGTACTCCACGAAGAACGCCAATGGCATGCCAGTTCTGCAGAGGCAAGTCAAGGTTTCATGGTCATCATTCACCCTATTGATAATCACCTCAGGGCGCAAACTAAAATGCGACGGACTTCGTCCTTCCTGCTCCAACTGTAATAAAAGGAGCTACCCCTGCCTCTACACGCCTGTGTGAGTGTTCAAAGGTCATACATGCAATTCATATCGCTCACCTCATCGCACCAGGAACTCCACATCATGATAAACCCTCCCGCAATATACCCGAGGGACACTCCTTGCAACATATCCCAAATACGCCAAGCACGTAGACTATTTAACAGATATATTACTTTACTATTCTGTATGTTTTTTGGACGCTTACGGTCACCATCGCTATACTCGGTTGGCGTCACTATAATAACAAGGACCCTCAAGTATAATACAATCGTGTGCGTACAAAAGACGAGGGAACATCATTTATTAGTCTAGTCAAGTCTGCCTTGCGTAGGTGGCATGTCTAAGACAACAGAATGTCATTACTAGCTTTGATCATCCAATCGTAACTGTTCAAGAAGCATCATTACAAAGTTCATGGAAGAGAACTCGAATATCAAGGCGATCTCCACAGAAGCACCAGAAACAAGAGACGATCGTGACTGGCGTCGAGATTCTCAGGGCGCTGGCCGTGCAAGAAGCAAGAGGGGTCCACGTTTTTTTTTTTTCACAGTTCTGTCCAGGCGTATCGACGAAAATCCGAAAGGGGTTATTCAAAATCGCCGAACGATTGGCGTACGCTCAGGACGACCTAGAACCCTCCGAGTTAATAATCTGGTATGCCTTTGCATCGGCAACATTGCCCAGAGTGTTGCCTTACGGTACAGTACTAAGTTATTGGGACACCAATTAATCTCCGCCCTGCAAAATTAGCATTACAGGGTTCTTACATGTATGCATCATCGAGAAATGTCAGACGATTTCCTAATAGTGCGCGAAGAGTCGGCGGCCTAAAATTTGACAGCTTTGGTCAAAAACATATACCTTCTGAGCCAGGATCCAGGATGAGTTGGGAGTGAATTTTAGGCGCCAAAAGGAAATGCCGACCGCGACCCGCCGTCATTCGCCTCTCGTGCTGGCTACCGGCAGATGCTGGTGATGTCTTCTTCACATGGCATTGGAGCTGCTATAAGTGCGAAAATTTCTAACAAAGTGCAAGGTCGAAATTGATGACATCACGCGCATTGTATCTTCATCCCCTTCCACCTGAATATAAGTTATCAACCTTGTTCTCATTCTAGGCTTAAATTCTATCGATCTTGGTGTAAGCACTATCGTTTGATTCTTTTAAATTTCATCGTTAACCGCTCAACGCTGCACCACGACGGTCTCGGATATTGAGTAGTGTCGTGATGTCAGACGCTTTTGACTTATCTAGATATCGCGTTCCAGGATCCCATGAGACATTCTATATTCCAGACTTTGTGACCGTCAGAATTTCCCACTCTCGATCTACTCTGTAATCTCTAATCGACCTTTGACAGCCGGAGGAAGAGCAATACCTCTTGCGAAAGGTACCTCGGATTCCACTTCAATCGCCTAATGGGTAATATTAGCTCTGTGTGTAGATAACAGAAACGCCGCAACAGAAATGGAAGCAGTTAGCGAACCGTCGGTGTGTACCATTTCCCATCAGCACCCAAGAATCGCTTTTCTCATTTTAACCTTAGATTACAAGTATGGGGTATGTCGTAACTGGTCCGTACGCTTCACTGTACAACTGACTAGTAACAGGGGGTGAAATCACGCCGAAGAACATCCTCTTTACACAGGAAATGCCTTCCTTCCTCGGGGTGTAGTAAGTATCGCTTCGATTCATCTCAGCGGCCTCGTCTTTTGACACCGCAAACCCGCTAGCCCCGATATCATTACGGGTCTGAAGAACACAGGAGCTTTCGCATCCTCACCTCATGGCGCGCCCAATCATGTCATACTGAATGAAGTACGCCAACCTGTCTGGGGTATTACCATGCGTCAATTTGACATGAGCAGTATCTTCCAGGCCAGGGGATAATGGTACTAGACTTATTTACTTAACTGTTGTCGTTCCTGATCATGACCATTCCCTGCAGCCTCACCAGGACGGGCCCTCTTATTATCCCGTAGTGGCCACCGTTTCAATTGGCTCTCACTCCATTTTTCACTATTACCAATTCAAAGAAACAGAGGGTCATTCATCCGATGTAAGAGGACCACAGTCAGAAGATGGTGGACGGATTATTGATCGCAAACCTGTTTTAACTGTGTTGCTGGAACCTCGTAGTCTTGTGATATCGAGCGGGCTCATGTATACATCTCACCTTCACGGGTAAGCGATTTGACTTTTTTAATTCAAGGTGTCATTTTTCAAGAAGGAAACAGGATAGAAGAGTCTCTTGAAGACCGAATTTACCGGAACGATAAAAACAAGGCACCGATTGCAACGGACCACAACGTGGAAATCGCCAACTGGGAATTACTCGCAGGAAAGGAGTTCAAGAAGACGATTGAGGAAGGCGGCGTCCTTCCTCGGGGTGTTCGATACAGCTTGACATGCCGCGACGTTGGGCGAGTCTCGAGCGCCAAGGCATTTATGCGTCGATAGAAGCCTTACATAGACTGGTCCACGAAAGTAACGAAACTCCCTTTGGTAGAATCACAAATTTTAGGGTGCATGTAACATCATCTGATATCAAGACCTCTGCGACCACATGTATCATCGGAACTCTAGGAGTGTTGAGCAACGTGTGCGTCTAAAGAGGAATGATTTCAAATTCGTTCTCACCTGCTATTGAGACATGCGTTTTTCTGCCTGTGTTCGGTAGTGCTCTGCCCCCGAATTACTGACCTTGACGCAGCCGAAGTTGTCGCATTGCAGGTCCCAGTAAAATATCCTCCTGATACCAGCCCATACACATTAGTCAACACTATTTCGTTTGCGACAATTTTTCTTGAATAAAGCCTTATGACTCACCATCTCTAGCATGGTTTAGCGCAGGCCAGCCCGGCCTTAGTGGTCCTCACAATATATAGATCTGCCCCGTTTAGTTTCGGTATCCTCGCTAGCGTGGGTCGCAACGACTTTGTACACCCATCCTGGCTGAATTTCTCATGTGTGCAGTTGCGCTGCGTCGGTCGCCCGTGGTATAACGATAGTCGAGCTTCAGCAACCGTGATCCTTGCCTTTCGCTTCTCCTGTGGCTCGGCGAAACATCCGAGAACTCGTTCTGGCTATTTGATGTATTGGACGAAGTCCGCTTGAACATGCTGCTTGATCGAAGGAGCCTTGCCACCAGAAAGATTGAAAATTGCATGCATTTCAGCATGCATCGAAATTGGCTTGCCCGTAGTTCGAGGAAAGGTGTCGTCGTAGCCGGTGCGTTGGTGGTTAAACCCAAAACCCAAGACTTTACCGCCCTTCACTACCGCGGAACCGAGAGTAAACGAAATCGGAGACTAGGAGAAAATTGCGTGTCTACTCCAGGAGTTACAAGTGTAGAATGAATACCTTGGAAGCAGCCGTTGATGCATTCCGAAAGATAGAACCGTGTCTTGTTTGACATATACGGCTGGTTGGTATTCGACATTAATAAAGTTCCAATTGTGATAGGGTGAAAACAGTGGCAGATGATGGCTGTCGTATGTAAAAGTCTTTTCTGACTCGACGGGCTACAACACAGGTTCAGCCATTGCCAAACAACTACTATATTGCTCTCAATAAGACTCTCAAGTATGAGAATAGGTTACTTGGACATCTCGACATTATATGTCGCTAATAAAAGGTGGAATTGCATATGCTTTCAACCACGAGGACGGGTCACAAGTTTGTCGCTGTCAGCGCGTTTGCAACATGCGAACAACATATGCTTCAACAGTCGGAGTCCAAGTTCTTCCTTCACACGAACTCGATACATATATAATCATTCTTCGCGTGATGGACAGCCCTTCTGGCCCGAACGTAGTCCGAACGCTCTTGTCAAGAGCGTAGTACCAACCTGACGCCATGCCAGCACTATCGATCGCATTCCTGATGGCCCAAACAGCCCTTGGTGTAATGGGGCAAACATGGTGAGTAGTCCAGTCAACCTTAGCAGACCCAGCAATTCATCCTTCATCTCAGGTGTGGCAAGAATTATATGTCTACGTCACCAGTTGTTCCTCCAGGCGAGGTCCAGTTACACTATAGACAGACAATAGCTCATGAATGTTCGTAGGAGGTCAATTTCCCATCCCAACGGAGTCAGGTAGCCCATTACTTGCCCTCCGATGTTCTCCAGCAATTCGTCCATACCTCCCTGAAGATGCGGCTTCCGAAGATCCGTCGTTCGTCTCAATCTTAGTTGATGCACCGGTGGTATCGTCCATGATCTCGAATGCAGCGCCGATTCAATACCAGCTAGCATCTGGTGCTTTGGATGTTACGGTTTCTATCGATGGAGTTCTTCTTACGCATGGCACGGTAGCATTGAATTCCACGAAGACACCACTTCCTTTCTCTCTCCCTTCTCTGCAACCTCGCGCTTCTCCGTACAACATTTCATGTGTTGCAACTTTTGCCGACCAGACTTTCCAAGCAACCGGTTCTCTATCGTATCTCCCCGAGCCTCCTACAACAATTGGATCCGTAACGAAAATGGACCTCAGGACTGGAGCACTGCTGGCCCGACCTGCAAATGGCAAGGGGGGTCTATACGCCCCTGTCCTTCCAATTGGCTTTTACACCCAATTCGATAACTATCTTGCTCAGAATCTTTCAATAGCGGCCGAGCTAGCAGCACAAGGGTAGGTTAAGCCCTTGGTTAAGCCTATTTCCTCCATGAGTCTTAATGATGACTCGGACTAGGTTTACAGTTGTACGTGTGATTTACCTAAAAGTTACTAGTCGATTTTCAACAAAACAACCCTCTACAGGTCCATCCAGTCCCTTCCTTCAGTAACTTAACAGTGCTTGATTCAGTTCTTGACGCAATGCAGGAGGCAGGGTTATACCTCATGTATGACATGCGTGGGTACGTGAAATTACCAGCAGCCCTTATCAACTCTCATCGCTCAGCATTGCCAAACCAGCACGTATCAGAATAGTACATCAGTCACAGAGCAAGTCAACCATATCAAGTCTCGTCCCAATCTCCTGCTATGGTACACTGCTGATGAGCCTGATGGCACGTCTGATCCCCTTAACGCGACTTCAATTTCCTCAAACCTAATCACCTCACTGGACGGAGGTGATGGACAAGGCGGTGCCGGATACCACCCTGTCTCACTCGTTCTAAATTGCGAAAACTACTTCTTCACGTTGGTGTTCTCCGTGCTATGTCAGCTAGTTCCGATCTCTGACAGTGACATGGGTCTAGCGAATATGCTAGTGGTTCTGATATCGTGATGCAGGACGCCTACATGATCGGTAATAACTTAACCTACTCCGCCGTGTGGAACACGGTCTGCACGAAGGACTATGGGGATTGCGGGTCAGTGTCCTTGTTGAATAGATCGCAAAGCAATGTTGTTGATTCGGGTTTCATCTTCAGATGTGATAACTGCAAGGGCACTTTCGAGGATATATCTACAAGGATGGATGAATTCCGAGACCGCTTATTCATTAACGGCTGGGAGAGGACTAAAGCAGTTTGGACTGTGCCTCAAGCATTTGGAAACGAGACGTGAGTGCAGTGCTCGTCCCCTCTTACTCGTCTAACCTTGTTTGGCCCGAAGATACTGGAAGGTAGGAACGACAAGTTGGCGGAGTCGGCCTTAGTTTTTCAATACCCCCATCCTGTAGCGATACCCCACAGGCAAGGAATTCGTCGTTGAAAGCATCGTTGGCATAAATCACGGCGCGCTAGGTCGGTACTTGGCTGATATATACTCCGAGCAAATCACCTCATTCAGTCCCGTAGGCGTGGTATCCTGGGATGACCCGACCACATCCGATATCAAAGCATCTGCATCTCTGCTTGCCGTCTCTCTGTCCACGATGACACCCTACATTGCTAACTCGAGCGCCTCTTTCCGTCAATTGACGGTCAACAGAATCGACGTCGGTCTCTGGACCGTCGGCAAGAAGACTCTCATATTGGCGACCAATATGAATTACAACGCTACCACTCTCCGTCTCGAAGATTTGGGCCTCGTGAAGTCGAGCACCATAGTTCAAGTGCTCGATAGCGGGGCAACCGTAAGCCCTGACAAATCAGGATTCAGTTTTGAATCTGTTGGTTCTGGAGCTTTCATATTGACAAAGTGAGTGTTGTCGAGCTGCTTGTCTTTGAAGGCTCTTCAGCATGTAAAAGAGTCAGTTAAAAAATGCTCATGTCTTGTGTTCTTTTCTTCCTATCTACATAAATAGTGAAACAGACCTTGGGCCAACAACAATTGGGTCCAGCATCGCAATGACATTACGACCACCGATTATTGTAACGTATTTTGCACGGACAATTGACTATGTTGCAGCATGCATGGGATCCAGTATTTCACGCATCGTTAAATTATCGTAACAGGTAGCGGAAGGAGCATATCTACTTAGGAAGGAAGGAATATTGAAGTTGGAGGTTGCCATAACTATCATCGTATCATAATAGCATCTACTTCCCGAGGTTCGTGCGGATCACATTCTGAAGTGTCAGTCCGTCGTCCTGTATAGCTGATATTCAGTAAAGAGCTGATATGGAGCCTGCATGAACGAACCTGATCAAGAGACCAAGTAAAGCATCCGGCCATTCCACTGTTCTTCGCAAACAAAGCTTTATCCCCGAGCGAGTAGGTATCTGGATATCATGAAAGAGTACTTTAGCATGATAACAGGAAGTACGAAGAAAGCTCACCGTCGTATGTCACGACGGTCGTCTGAGAAGTATTGTACAAGAACTATTGAAGGCCAGAATTCAGAATTCAGAATTCCAAAAAAAAAAAAAGAACAAACATACTGGAGTGTCACTGCAGTTATCCCATGCTAATCATCTGTCAGCCATCTTATTGAAGAAAAGATCAATTATAAAATATATGCGGACCCATGGTGAACCCTCCTCCCTGTCCATAATTCCCACTAGAATTCTTGACCAATGCACCTAATTGTACGAGAGTGCCAAAGGCAATTTGTTGACCCCAATATGACGATAAATTAGTGGCTTCGGCCCTCATAGGCTGTTTAAGGCGAGGGTGGGCACCGTTGAGAAAGTGATCATGATCTCCTTGGGCACTGGATATCTTGTCTCTTTTCTGTAGAAGAACCATATCGGACGAGGGCATAAGACTCCCTGTAAGAGTCGTTTTGCTACTCTGCGAAACATAGCCATACAGAGGAAGGCCCAACAACATCTGATAAAAGATTTTAGCAGGATTGGCAGGTGGATAGCAAGGCTGGACGACCTTTGAGGCAGGGAAACCGGCTGCTGTCCACTGAGCAAGAGCTGCCTGAGCGCTTGCTTGAGGTTGCGTAGAAGTTCCGCATAGATTGCCTTTTCAGACCAATCAGCCACAAGTAATCTTAAGCAAAAGAAGCCAAATACCAAGAGGTGCGTTGGGTCCAGGAGTACTCGAGGCGCCCCAGACGTCATAGTTCCTGGATGCAGTGGGTAGAATATAAGCTTAGTGCCTCACTCACTGAGAAATATTCGCACATAATGTTTAGATACGACAGCTGCGCTGCGTAGGCTGCCACGTTCGTTAAAGGATTTCCATTCGAGCCTAGCCATGGCAGTTGAGGAACGGCAGCAGAAATTATCTTCGAGGTTCCTGTAAAGTCATTAAAAATAAACGTATTTCAACGGGGAAAAGAAAAGGCCTACCAAGAGCAGTTCGGAGGGCAGTAATGAAAGTCAGAAAGTTGGCCGCGTCTGCAGACGAATACGGCTGGCCAGCCCCTGGCGAATTCGGGTATTCCTTCAGGATGACGTCAGGACGTCATCCACAGTCAAGAAAACTGCTTACCCAGTCAAGGTCGACTCCTGTAGCGTTATAAGATAGTAGAAGGTGCAGAAATTATATTAACGACACTTGCCGTCGAGCCCATTGGTACTAATAGCACTCTGAATAGAGTTAACGAGCTTTGTGCGATTAGCTGATGTTGATACAGCCGCGCTATAGTATTCGCACCCTCCCCATCCACCTACCGAGAGCACCACTTTCGTACCGAAACCGCTGTTATGAGCAGCAGTAGCGAGACTCTTCAGAATAGCCTCGCTCCCGGTGTCAAAGGCAAGTGTGAAAGATGAACTGGGGGTGGCAAAAGCTGAAAGTAGTTATATCGAATATCGTGTTTTAGGGCGACATCGACATACCAAAGAAAAGTATGTCGAATTTGGAATAGTCAAGGCCCTCGGGCGGGAAGCTACCAGCAGCCCAGTCGACGTAGTATGAAGCTGCGATTAGCGTCGAAGCCGCTGCTTCTACGTTTTCTTGTGCTTGGAGATTTAGGTCCAATGCTGCTTTTCTGGACAGTGTCGATGGAACCGCGTCCTCCAGATTGAATTTAAACGGCCCATTCGGTTCAGCGTCTGCAAAGAATTTCAAAAGTGCAGGTGAATTCCTATAATCCGACGACTTCAAAAGATCGTTGAGGTAGCGTGAAAGCAATGTCTTGCGTTCATTGATGAGAGCATCGTCAACCCAGGCTGAAGGGACGAAGTATGTGGAGAGAAGGCGCTTTGGCGGGAGGGAGAATGGGTCCTGCAGAGCCGCTGTAGATGATAAATACGGTCAATGGGTTGGATAGATGAGAGGATTGGGCAAGTGAATACTAATTACAATGAAGAGTCACAAACTGCCACGTTTATTTACGATCAGGACAGTGGCTACAGAGAAACGACTTCTTACCTCGGAATAACGCCGGTTTATAATCGTTTGCTTCCCATCGAGAGTGAGCTGAACGGAATACAGAATGTGTGGACGAGGATTCGATGCCGTCGTATGCGTCCTGATTGTGACGGGAGGGACCATGCTGCATACAATTCAATGAAGTTGGGTATGACGGATATAAACACAGGCTTTTATACTTGTAACAGCCATTCCCAAGGAATTCCGGCCATCGTCGGCAGAGGAGACGCGACTCCTTCGGGGGCGACAGTGGCGATGGCAATCCACATGGATGGTATGTCATTGCAGCTGTGCGACTAAAATCTCCACCTACGTCGAATCAGCAGAGCGGTCATATTGTCGTTAGAATTATATTAGCCCACGTCAGCTAATGCTGACGGGGATAACCTGCCTGCGAAGAATGCACCCTTGTCCAATATATCTGTCTGCGATTTAGGATATATGGTCTCGTGGTGACCTGTGCGTAGCAGCTAGAAGATCAGAGAAGATCAACAGCGAACAAGAGATCCATACGCCACACGTGATTGACACGATTGACGACAAGAACCGATGACCCCAGGTGCACCTCGAAGCGCAATTAAAAATGGTTGGAGTTCGTTCACATGACAGTTAAAATTGAGATAAGAGAGACGCGGAAGCATCATGTCCTTCGGTACTTCAGTGCACCGCGAATAGTATTCGGGACCAGAGAGCCCTGGCACCGGGTCATGGAGCGGAGTACTCACAGTGAAAATTTCGGGAGATACTTGTGAATCGCTTGCGAGTACCAGAAACGAGCACTATAAGATTACCCAATGAAAGATAGAAGTAGTAACAACGAAACCGAGTGGGTGGCTGCGATAGCGGGATAATTGCAGTCCAAGGACGATGCGGAAATCTTTCCTTTCTGGCATGCCTCACAGGTTTCAGCTAGGATTCACATCAAAGAAATTATAGATAGAAGGGGTACGTACTACGTCGGTACGAGGATTTGGCAGATTAGTGGGGTCTCACGTGATGGTGTCATGAGCCAGATACATATGCTGCTGCAGACAATCACAGGCGATCGGGTACGCCGGGCACCTATATTCACTCATGGTGGGTCTCGTGTTCGATTCAGAAAGAGGAGGAAACAACCTACCTGTATGTGGACAATCATAGGTGTATAAAATTGATATGAATGGCAACCCACATCAAATTTACCGCCCATCGCTCAAATGCGTCAGATGCTACTGGCTACGTACTGGTCATTGTCAATCGTAATGGCAACAGGCATATGAAGCAAGGGCAAGGAAGCGATGGATCCATGCGCATGCGCGCCTGATCTTCCAGCTTGAAGCTGCGTCTACATCTAACCCAGTCTGTCACGATGAAACATATATTGCGCAACGAAACGATTACAGGGAAGACAATGTTGCATAGAGCCTCTATATCTGAGATTGGCTGTAAGAAAGTAAGCATGAAAAGTGACATTCGTGACTTACACTAGACCCTGCCAAGTGTCATACGAATGACGTTCTGAAGGGCCAAATTGTCATCCTGTGCCATGGCGGGGGTGATAAGTTGCATGGTACGTGGATTGGGAAGGAACTCACCTGGTCTAATGACCAAGTAAAGCAGCCGCCCATGCCTGCACTTTTCGCGAACTTGACTTTCGAGGCAACACTCCATGTGTCATCATATGTAACCACAGTTGTTTGGGCGACGTTGTAAAGGAACTAAAAAGAAGTCAAATTATTCAGTTGAGATGATCCATCATTCAAGGTGGGATAAATAAATATTACCGGAGTATCACTACAGTCATCCCAAGCTAAAGCATTCGCTTTTAGCAAAACTCATCGTAGATGAGACACAAGGACTACCTTGTGTGTACCCACTGGCGGCAGTATAAGTACCGTCGGCACGTCGCTGGAGTATCCCATATTGCACGAGCTGCTTGAAGGCGATCTGTTGCCCCCACAAGGAGCTAAGGTCCCCAGCGGGAGCAACTGACAATTCTTTAGGTGGTCCACGTGGATGAGCAAGAAGATTTATGTGATCACGAAAGTCGTTCCGGGAGAGCTTCGTAGCAGTACTCTTCGAGACGTAGCCATACAAGGCAATTCCAAGCAACAACTTCGATGCAGGAAAGCCGGCTTTTGTCCATTGTACGAAGGCTGACTCAGCAGTGGCTTGAGGGCTTGTAGAAGCTCCACAGAGGTCGCCTAGCGATCTTAAGGCTCATACTTGACTGACATTTCTGCGTATACGGAGACGTACCAAGTGGTGCATTTGGGCCTGGTTTTGACGACGCAGCGTTGACATCGTAGTTCCTACATTGATTGTGAGCAAACATAACTGTTTTTACGAAGGCGGCAACTGACATTATGTTCACGTACGTCATGACTGCTGCGTACTCGGAGACGTCGGTCAGCGGTTTGCCGTTAGACCCCAGCCATGGTAAGTGAGCAACTGCCGCAGATATAATCCTGTGTGGACCTTGATGACGCTTTTTCAATGGTGCAACTACGTATGCAAAAAGTGCATACCTAAGGAAGCTCGAAGGAGCTTCAAAAACGACAGAAAGTTGGTGGAATCCGCGGCGGAGTAGGTGTTACCTGCACTAGGAGAGTTCGGATATTCCTAGATAGCGCAGATAATTGTCCATTCCAGGCTTGTGTTGCATAGAAATTGTCAACTTACCCAGTCGATATCAATTCCTTGAATTTAATGTCTTAGTTGATTTTGAAAAGTATGCTAAAGGTCATACCGTCCAGTCCGAGGGAAGTAACAACACCCACCAAAGTGTTGTTAAATTTTGTTCGGTTGGCGGAATTTTTCACCGCATCGCTAAACCAATGAGTACCATCCCATCCTCCTGTCGCTCGCATATTAGAGGAAGGTCTTTGAACTTAAATTGAAGAGAATTTATGTCTTACCGACGGACAATACGATCTTTGTGCCCATGCCGCTTAGGCGTGCACTTGAAACCAGCTTCTTAAGAACCCCCTGGCTACCAGCGTCCCAGTTTAACGTTGATGATGCATTGGGGATGGCAAACGCTGAGACACTGTGTAAGAGCCTTTATCTGGCTGACTGAAAAGGAAAACACACCAAAGAAGAGAATGTCGAACTTCGAAAAATCAACCTTATCCGGGGGGTTACTCCATGCTGACCATGTCGGGTAGTATGCGGCAGCAATATTTGCTTTCGACCTCGGATCAGGATTTTGGATGAGGGTTGAAGGATTGCGTGAGACCATAGGTAATCCGGTACGGAGGTCATCTAAGTCAAAAGAGGGCGAAGAAAGAAACTGAAGCAATGTTTCGTTATTCTGGTAACGAGGCGCAGTGTTGAGATGGTTCAGGTACTCTGCAAGCCCAATCTTGCGCTCCGCAACAAGGTTGTCCTCAACCCATGCTGATGGAACCATGGAGTTGACGAAAATGTGTTTTGGTGGTAGAGTAAAAGTATCGCCGAGCTGGGTATGAAGGCTAACAAACTTTGTTCGCTCTAAGTTAATAACGAGCTTAGTCTGAGGCACGACATACATACCTCGGAATACCTGCGTAAGGTTTCGTATTGTTGGCCATTCGTAAAGTCCACCTTTATGATGTATAGAATGTGGGGATAAGGAGAGGAGGCCGTAGTGTGTTTGAGGATAGAAATGTTCTGGCTGGCCGTCATGCTATGCCGCGTACGGAAAGAAGAGAGAACATCGAATCTTGGCAATGTCGCGCGCTTTATATATTATTATAATGCGCTAAAATAGGGTTCAGAGAGGTTGACCTAAAAAGGCTCGTCGTTTTCCTTTTTCGACGAGGGATGATTGTGTTGGTGGCTGAGTTTGACATCCGATTCGAAAGTGGCCATTAGTTTCTTATAACGCATACTTATGTAACTCGTGACAGACTCTTCTGTTCGACATCGCCGCAGAAAATAAAGAGAGGTAGCTAGGCCAAAATTAATGTCACACATTCTTTTCTCGTACTGAAAGTTTCAGAGTAGGAAAAAGTTGAGGCATTCTACCTGCAAATTGGACGATCAGTCGGATCGACGAGATAAGATGGTCAAAAGAATACTTCATGCTGGATCCAGTGTGTCCGTTGACATTCCCGGAGACTCAGGAAGAAGTTGACCCATATCGATTAAAACTGGTGATGAAGATCAAGTCAAAGAAAGATAGATCGAAGAATAAACCGCAAGCAAATCTGACAAGCTCACAGCGGGCAGGCATGAAATGAAGAAAGTCCCATGTACAGATAAGGTATTCAATACATATCGCAGAGATCCAGGTACGACACACCGCGCTGGCTCGAAGCTAAAGCAGTTTGCTTGATGCCGCAGGGGCAATCCGACTATGTATCAATTTGACAAAGTATAGGGGTAGTGCACTGATTGTCACAATCACTGCGAGCTTCCATGCAAATACCACCGAAACCACGAAAGACGTATCTATCCAACACACCTTACTAATCAGAACCGCAAGGAAACTCAGAAAACACGCACCAAAATACTCTGGCAGAAAGGCGATGCTGATAACATAGAAGAAGAAGGTCACGACCTCAGAGATCACCATATATATATGCCTTGGACATATGAGATGGACAAAGCGTGACGTAACATGACCTGACGTACCATGTTGTGATCTCTAACGCCACCATGATGAGCTCATTAAGGATGAGCGCGGTAAAAGAGATCGATACAATGTGCAGAAACTCATTCTCAAACAGAACGAGTGACATGATCATGATCGCCGCACCTGTGTTTCGAACCGTCCGTGAAACATGGCTATCTACGAGAACATGTCAACTCACCCTGGTATAGACTGATCATCAACCACTGGAAGAACGTCTTGTACGACAGAGCGCGTCCCTATTCGTACAGAAACTGATTAGAACCAAACCAGTACAGGTTCATTTATTGGGTTACCTTGGTCAGCTCCTTGTACAGCTCCGGATAAAGCAGCGCAAGATCTTCATTGACGTCGCGATCGAGAACCAACGAAAACACTGGTGCCATTGTGTACACCGTGGCATACCCAACCATCAACCACCCTTGATATAACGCAATGGGGGCAAAATAGAAGATCGCCGAAAAGACCGCTTGCATGATGGAGATGATAAGACCTCGATGTATAACGAATTGCGCTAGTTTGGCGGAGCGTCGGTAAGAGTTGCGCCCGTGCCACAGAAGCAGTTTTGTCAAGAAGCTGAACTGAGTCACCGAAAAGTCGGCAGCTAGAGATGCCTGCTTTCCTTCTTTGCCGACGATACCAACACCTGAAGACAAGTCAGAGACAAGAACAGGATAGAGATCCCAACGATGATACGGACCAACATCAGCAGCCTGTATCATACTGACATCGTTACCGCCATCTCCGATACAGCATACACGCTTTCTCGTGTGTTTACGGATAAGTCGAGCGACATCTGCCTTTTGAGTTGGCGAACAACGACAAGCCACCACGGCAGATAGCTTAGTAGCAATCTCAATGAATTCATTCTTAAACAAGTTGAGGCAAAGCTAGTGATAATTCAGTGAGCTGACGAAGCCAAAGAGCGAGATCGTAGAACAAACTTGAAGAGACTCTCCGTCAATGACCAGGCAACAATCGAGCTTAGATTGCAAGAACTCTAACTGATCTCGAACTTGGTCCGAAGTTTTGACTACAGATCGCCATCAGGATAAGTAAGGGAAGGGAAGAGGAGGACGAACGTTTGGCAATTTCATGAATGTACTGATTCCTTGCAACCAACTTTGTCGATATCGCGATACACCTCGCCGTCTCAATCTTATCCCCCGTCAGCATCCAGATCTTGATCCCAGCATTCCTCAGCAGCTCTAGCGTAGACTTCACATCATCCTGTAACTTGTCCTCCACACCAGTCAAGCCAAGAAGCTCTAAATCATGTTCCAGATATTCCGCAACAACGGCGGCCATCGCCTCATTCCTACCCTCCAAACGAATACTGGCCTCATGGTGCCGTACCCTGAAGTCCTTATAGAGCTGAGCTCCCAAACGCTTTCTCGCCATGACAAGCGTACGCAGGCCCTCGCGTGCCATGTTTGCCGTCTCTTCCTCCAACCAATCGTTGCGCTGCACAATCTTCGCCATCACAACGTCTGCACCTTTCTGAAGGAACGTAATTTCACCCGTTTGGCGATCTCGCACGACAATACCCATGCGCTTCGACTCGGAGGTAAACGGGAAGATGTCGAGCACGTCAAATGAGATGACAGAGCCAGATGGCGTTCGGAGATCAATTCGAGTACGGTCGCGGAAGACGAGAGTGAGCCCGATGGATTGGGTCCAGGTAACGATAGCGACTTCATCGGGTGAAGATGCCTGGTAGGTTACTGTTTCATCGTCGTTGTTTACAGGGGTAACCTACAAGGAAAAAGTCATGAGCGTCACGGGAAGAAGATCAACATACATACATTGTGGCAGAGTGCTAGGCTCAGTACGACATCGCGAACGCGAGATGACATGTCTCTTCGCCCTCGTGTAGCGAGTTGAGCTCCTGTGGATAACGAAGCCTGTCTCAGATGTGCTGCACAATTTCAGTAAATTGTTTGTTCAATAAGCAGTATCGCATACCATGATCGTTTGTTCCGAAAGCAACTTCCAATTGATGCGCAACCTCGTCCATGGAATCAAAACCATACGACATGGTCCCCATGTGAAGCTTCTTCATCTCCATCTCTATCCAGGAGGTTACCACCTCATACGCTTAGTTGTCAAGAATAATCTCACCATTTTGCGTCAAAGTTCCTGTTTTATCGCTTAACAAATACTCGATACGCCCAAGTTCCTCTGGAAGAGTGCTTGTGCGTACGATCGTGTTGGGTATTTCGTTGTCGTTCATGATTTGTTGTGCGTAGACTGTCTTGCCCATGTCGAGGTTGACTCGCAAACTATAAGGTTTTAGAGGGATTTTCCAACAGGAATGAAACGGCTCACCTGATTGGGATGATGGAGGAGAATAAGATCAGAAACCGGAAAACATAGATGTACCAAAGACCGCGAAAGCCATTCAATGCAACCAGGACGATTGACAGGGCAAACGTAACGGCACACAGGATCTATAGCGAGGCGTCATATAGAGACTTGTGGTGTCTGTGGCAGAAGACACTTGCCTTTGCCAACTTGTTGATCTCCAAGTCCAGGAGCCCAACCTTAGTTTCGGGATGGCTTGTATTCATCACAGCACGCGTCTCTGGACCCGTATATACAATCATACCAACCGCCGAGCCTGCAGCGAGTACAGTGTTGGCCCACAGCACGTTTTCGACTGTCAGTGGCGAGACTGTGGGAGCTGACTCTGATGTTCCAGGATGATTCAACGTAAAGGTTCCGATGAATGTATGGATATCCTTGATCGGGGAGTCCGCTGAACTTGATTCGCATCAATTGACATTAATAGGTAATAGAATGTGGTTATGCTTACCATAAATCTCAGCATCTAGCCTGGTGAGTGCTGCTTCCTCAAGCTTCTGGCATTCCGGAACGGCAACACGCAACTTCCAGTCCGTCTCACCGTCCAACTGGTCCGTACGGATGAAACATGTACCTGAGGCGTCTGACGTGCGCAGCAGCACGAGGTCTGCAGGTACACGCTGGTTCTTCTCGAGGTGGATAAGGTCACCGACACGGAGCGTTGACGAGGGAACGGATCGAGTGTGGAGGTATGCGTTATCTCGTGAGAGGGCACTGGAGTCGTCGGGTGGGCAGTCCAGGATAAGATATTTTTGTGAGTTTGCTTCACGATCTCGAAGATTGCGTTTGTAATCGTCATAGGCCTCTTTGCCCATGGTCACGAACAGTACGAAGGCGAGAGGGGCAACATATGTCACGATATACCCTGTCGACACATCAGTCTACAACATCATAATACGGGGATATGTTTGAGATCACCAATTTTGAGAGCTGGTATGAATTGCGATAGGGCGACGAGGAGAAAGTACAAGTTGAAAAAGAACTTGAACTGTTCGTAGAATACGATTGGCAGAAACGTAAAGGCATTGTACTTTTGGTTCCGTACGATATTCGCTGGGAAGCGTGACTGGAGCTTGTCTGCAACGAGTCAGACTCTTATAGGAAAACTACTTCAACAAAGAACGTACCTGGTGGTCTGAATGGTATTGTACGCGAGGTGTCTTTAATAGTTGCAGAACGTTTGACAAGTCTTGGAGTTTGTAACTAATCATCGTCAACATTATGCACGACGAAGCCATTAAAGTAACGCACTCGAGGAGTACCCGAAGCACTGTCCTCTATCTCAAATTCCTCATCAAACTCTTCTCTGCCTAGAAGCCCAGCCTGCTCCTCTGGGTCATCAGCATACCTCTCCCTCTCCTTCCGCTTTCCTCTGTGTTGACGAGACGAAGATGTCGAAGCAATAGTAACGTTGGTTCGAATAGGCATGGCTTGGGTCGAATCAGAGTCGGGAATAGGAACGTAGTTTGCGCGAGCCTTGTTTCTTCGTATTGAATGTAAAGGGATCTCCGACATGGGCTAGTCGGGTTTAATGAGTCTGACAAGCGTAGACGCAAGGACAGAGAGCCTCTCTGCCTGCCTCTAGAGTTACACCTGCAGGCGTGGCGCAGAATGTAGGAGAAATACAGCGCAGTTGGCTTCAACAAGACTTCAAGATGTCGGCGAGTGGTTTGCGAGGTGTTGTTGTGACATATTTTAATGGAGCGCCACAGCCAAGCTTGCCCTGCATCTGTCGCATTCTTCAACTCAACTTGGACCGCCACACCTCCTCTTCTCCATCTATCCACGGCTATGTCTGAGGCTAAACCAACAACCACGAAGACAATTAGTTCGGGTACTCTTGGGCTTAGATTTATGCAAAATGCTCAACGTGCCAAACAATTGAAGGAGGTTGAAGCCGAAAGGGCGTCGGTAAAGGACGACGGGCAGTGGGAGGTGGACCAAAAGATCAAGGACGCATGGTCGACTTCTACTCCTTCAAGCTCGTAAGCTCCGCCCACTGTTTTCGCCCGAACTTCGTAACAACATAGCATCAGGCAAACTATATCTTACGAAACCTCTTATCTTCCATTTATTTTTTCTGCTGAGGCGTCAACCTCATCATCAGAAACGATGAATCAAAAGCTAAAAGGACGGCGGATATATAACAAACACGGCTTAGAAGAAAGTGCGCTAGAGGTGAGCCAGATCCTTGCATACAATACTATCTAAATATTCCTTAAAGAAGCAGCCAGAGCCCACATCGACCCCGACTCCTGATGATCAGAGGAGATCCAAAGTGCACCCTCGTCCGAAGTCTATATCAGGCGGCCCAGGTGGCCTCTTCGGTTTCCCCGAGCAGCAACCCTCGAAATCCAAAAATGCCAAAACAGCTAAACAAGCGATCTACGATAACACCGGTGTTGGGACCGACCTCCGAGAATCTAAGCAGCAATTACAATTGTCAAACTCAGCCCCAACACCTCCCGCGAAGCCCCTGTTTCTCAAGCCTGCAGGTGTTGATGATCCACAAGACGTCAAACTCTTGGCGCCTCCAGACTCTATCATCCAAGGTGCGCGAAGCAAGAAATCAAAACGCGAGCGCTCAAGTACGGAGCATCTCGATGGCGAGGAGAACACAAAGCGCAAGAAGAAGAAGAGCATGACTTGATCCCCGCTTCAACTTGTAAGTCGAAACACTGCATCGATGATCTTTCACTCAATTGTATACAATTCTGACTCCTGGACTAACAGTTGCGTCCATAAGGTGATGATTGCATTTCCTAGTACTCCCCTTTCGCTATGCCAATCTGGGCATCACGAACGAGATCTACCGCCCGATGGCAGGTTTTGAATGCCAGTTCCGACCATACTCGCTGTCCAGATGCGGGTGAATGTACTCTTCTATGTAGGCGTGTGCTCAGGAACCCCTTCTATACGTTAGGTTAGGCCTCCTGCGCTCCTGAGCTGTCTTTCCAGATCAATAAACTTCAAGCGCAATGTAACTCAATGAAGTGCAATAGTCGACGTGAACCCTTTCAGATAAGCATTTATCCAACGTATGGCTTATACAAAGCTGCCAGGCTTGCGTAAAGCATCCAACTTTTGTGCGATGCGATCGACGCGAAATTTGACATAATCCGTTCATCGGCAGAGAAGCCCCCGACATATCTGCACTCAGTGAAAACCCGAACGGCGATGTCCTCGATCCGGAAATGAATGATGGGTCGTGATGCGTGTTTGTGAGGCTGAGCACTTTCGGACCCGTGATGAGTTCTTCTCTGCTCTGCTTGAACTTCTGTGCAGGGGCACGCGCGGAATATCGAATTTCATAATAAGCTTCCCAGTCAGGGTGCGGGACGTGCGTCAGGGTCCGTTGTGGTGCTCAAGCGAAGGGCGAGCCGGCTCGCAATGATTTACAGGTACGGCAGGGATTGGGTGACCTGAGTGGGTAAGAAATATTACTGCTACCGCCACCTATATACATCCGACTTTATTCGGGACAGAGATATTAGACGGCTGTTGAGTCAGAAACAGCCCTGCAAGCTCGTTTGGGGTCAAGTGCATGGTCTTGAGACTCGGGGGAGATAAGAACAATTTTACTGGTCAATCATATACATGCAGAGTAATTACAGGAGATAATGAACTTTGGGGTTATTCGTAGCAAGTACCAGAGCCTGAGTATACCTTATGTGAGACTTGGCCATGGTATCGAGTTCAGTTAGAATGAGAGCATCATGTACCAGTAGTGTATCACTGTACCGTGGTCCATTCTCCTCGGCACCATTGGTCGCGAAAGGCTCGACGGCCTTCTCGTCCTAGCCATTGCCACAGCAATTTTCTTGAAGCACACTTAAATATGTACAGAAATATCATGTGAAGGCCGCCGAGGGAAAACACGTTGTCGTGGAGATGTCTTTCAAGTAGTTTATTATCAGACGGCCTTAAGAACAACCGGAAAACGAATGCATCGAGTAGTTATGAACTAGTTATGAGGCTTCGGGTGATACTGAAAGTGTAGTATACTAGTATTGACTTCGTTTCGACAGCTAACTCCGGCTTTTGACACTGATAATGTCGAGGCACACACAGCTAAGAATTTCAACTCGCTGCCCATGCAGCCTGAGGCCTGAGTGATCATTCTCGTACCTCGCACGTCTAGGCACGAAAGGAGGGGCGCACACGCCACTGGAAGGCGACTTGTGAGAACCTTGGGGCCCGATATCGGCAATAGTCCGCGTACTTATGCAATATAACTCTTCGGGAGCAATAAACGGCACTTAGGGACAGTCTTGGGACGCGGCGTTATTGAACACTTCAAAAAATTCGGGGTGCTTATCTCCTCCGATCGTCTTCACAGCACTTAGGATGTCAGTGCGAAACGCATTGCATAGAGATAAAGCGTGAGGGGCGAGTCTACCCATGATGAGAAGTGCAAAGACCGGTGTTAAAGAAGTATTTGTGAGTGGGTACATTTTAAGAGTCGATTCGACTGGTTAGCATAGGTTAGTCGGAAATTAACGACGACTTGGCCAGCTGAGCGTGGTTCTAAGCTGATCGAAGATGGCATTCTATCCGAGTGGCTTGACCAGAAATGAATAACAGGACACGAGTGCAATCAAAATCGCACCCGAAACTCGCGATGAGCGGCGAGACTTCCTCCTTGTCACGAGAAGGAAGTTGGTAATCATGAGCTCGGCATCCGCGTTCACGAAACTGGGCGGTCGTAAACCTTTGGGACCACGGTAAAGAGCCTGACCCAAGCAATGATGTATCATGGCTAAAATGCCAAGGAGGAAGATCAAATGACCATGTTCGGTATTTGAGTCTCTCGTCTGGTAACGAATTCCTCGTCGGAAAAGATTGGCTAAAAACAAGATCTGCCGGGCCCCAGAGTGGGTATAGGCAATACTTATAAAATAGTTGAAGAGACTTTTATGGCCTCCAAAGCCCTCGTGAGCGGCTCCAATATATCACGGAAGGCCTTCGTGGCACCATTTAGCACTGGCAGATATGTCAAAGTTAGATCTGTCTGATATGAAACAAATAGTTCGTGTCCGTTCAATCTCACCTGGAATTTTAGTACTTTGAAGATATTGATATTTCGACAAGGTCTCTTTGAAGTCATTCAACACGTTACCTGTGAGGGTGGAAATTACATTATTTGGCCTTGTGGACGCGTCTGGAAAGACGCTGCAGTCAAATATGAACACATTATACGTGTCTAAATTTGGTCGAAATGTGGTTCGAAATGATTGACAGTCGACTCGAGGGTTGATCCTGGTTCTGACAGACGTCAAGTTCAGCCACGAACAACCATCTCTGTTATTCCTCTATAGACTCTTCTGGGGCTTCAAGTTCTTACATACGGGGCATTAGGATATATTCTTGGCTGAATGGACTGGAAAGATGGCAGTGACATACCTTCATAACGCGATTTACTCTCCGGAGGACGACTCTTTTTTACCTCCACATCGGCGAAACGACTCCTCCACATCGGGTGCGACGACCCTCCACGGCTCCACCGAGAACTCACATCCTACGGAGCCACTTCTCCACCACGATATCCCAGCCTATTTCGATCTGTTGCCACATCAACCCCCTCATAGCAGCGGGCCGGGTCCTCAGTGGACAGCCAGCCTCTCGCTAGATGGAGACCGGATTAGTGAGAGAGAACGCAAGTCGTTTGGGGAACACCTGTCTAGGAAGCGATTACGGCGGTTACGTTGGTACAAGCGTTTATTAGAGACGGTGATAGGTAAGCCCAAAGTGATTGCGTATCACTTCATCTAACTCTTCCTAGTCGCATTTGCAGTATACAACACTATTCGTTATTTCATCGCGTTCACAATCTACGAGTCTGCCGAAGGACAGGCCACATCCCTTACATTGGGCATATGCACCATGACAGTTTTTGCCTTTACAGCTTGTGCTTCCATCCTGTCGCTATTTCAACCCTACATGCTACTACATCACGTTCCTCTAAGCATCCTCCTGCGAACATGCACAGCCTTCCACTCCTTTGCATCATTCGCTCTCGTTGCTCCAGCTGTTGTAAACACAGCGTTGCTCTTTGTTTGGAAGAACTCTCCCATTGAGGAATTGAATATCGCACATCGTTGTCATGTCGATATTGACGTGATATGGGCCGTTTCAAGCAAAACATGCAAACCTCCTGCTTGGGGCATTTGGATAGCTCTGTGCTTCCTTCGTCTAGTGATTACTATAGTCATAATTGTATGTGCGGTCAAACTTATACGTGTTTTGTGACTGATTTCATCATATAAGACTGTATACCATTGGGTGGCAACGACCTACCACCGCATACACCGACCATCGCTCTCACACAGTCGTCAGAGTCGTCATTCCCAGAGACATTCGACAGAATTATACCTCCCCGCCCGGTCACCTTCAATCGCTCAAGCATCACCCCCCTCATTTCTCCCTCAGCAAAGCCATTTGCACTCACAGCATCATTCCTCTGACTCAACACTGCGCTCCCAATCTCATTCAAAAAATTCTTCTAACCACTTATCGTCGCCTTCTGTTGCCGTACAGTCAGTCTACTCGGATGACGACACCGAGGGTACTCAGCGCCAACCTGGCTCTGATCCTGAAAATCAAAATCAAGAGGTCGCTTTGGACGATTATCACGAACATTTCCGCACACTTGTCTCTCAGATCACGCGCGAAACCGAAGAGGGTCTTGAGCTTGCCAGAAATGAACCTGCAGACACATATCCAGATACCGAAACTGTACCTGCTCCCAATTTTCAGCTGTCCAGAATTCCGCCTACGATCGGGTATGACGAATTCGGACGCCCATATCCCCCAGATGAGCATGTTCCCATTTTGAACGGATACGTACGACGCATGCCTACGATAGAATCTATGGGTTCTCGCGAGGTGGGGAGCATGGGCTCGAGTAGGCTTTCACGCAGCAACTCGGATACGATGACCACCAGCGTCCGGAGCAGTATTCCCGTCAGTAGCCGCCCTCCTACGCGGACCAACACCCTAGATGGTAGCTTTGGGAGTCGACCATCCAGTCGCACGAACAGTATCGCAGCCGGTGCTGAAATCCTTCTCGGCGCGGGAAGGACAAATGAGGTGGGCGAGTTGGTGGATCGAACCGTTGGAGACCTTAGAACAGGGAGTGCAACGACAAGCTCTGCCTCGAGCTATCCTTCCACAATGTCGTACTATACTGCGACGAGCTACTCCTCTAATCCCTCTGGCCCTCCTCGGTCGCCCACTCGATGAACTTTGCATGTAGATGTAGACAGTAGGACAATGTATATTGGGACTTTTAGGATAGGATAGGATAGGATAGGACGGTGGGATGTAATGTACGGATGTACGGAGGATAGGATGTAATGTACAATACTTATACATATCTAGTACATCTGCATGTAGACATAGTTATACCCTGGGCGGAAGAGGAACAGTGTAGTTAGTGGCCTACATATTCCACCGAAAAAAGCTTTGTCATGCGCAAGATGACATGACAGTAACGTTCCTGCATCAGATCGAGCCCTAAATGTGCCTCTCGCCACCGCCACTCGTCTGCCCTCTCCACCATTCAGACCAGAAAAGGCTGGCGAAGATGTATATATGTGTATAGATACACATGATAACTTCACAATCTCCGATGAACAGTTTAACGAGGACAAGATCACCATGATATTAATGATGTCACAACGATTGAAGTTCTCAAAAAGGTTTCCGAATCTTGCAACGAGGCAGACTTCGGGGAACACGGGGCGACCAGGGAGCAAGGTCATTATGCATATAAGGAACCTACTGCGCTGATACGCCGATCAAACTCTAAAAATCTAAGCGCCTTGTTTTGTGGGTGTGTGTCCGATGCCATAAGATCTCATTTATGATATGATAAACCCAAAGATACTGAACGCATGGCAAAGAAGAAAATTAAAAGAAGCGATCGAATCGGTACTTCTTATCCACAAATTGACTGTCAACTTCCCCCTGCACATATTGTGAATGGAGATATGATACAACCGCATATTCCAAAGTCTACGGGGACAACATTACTACTTCTAGAGTTTCGTGGAGTACCGATGCTCATGATTTGTGAAAATTTCTGGCCAGACCTTGGTTGCGTTCGAAGAGGTGTTAATAGATATCGGGCAGAATCAATGATGACCACGAGTTGAGAGGAGCTGTCACCAGCGGCGTTGAATAGACGGGCGCCACTGCGAAAGAACGGATCGAATTGGCGCGTGGCACAGAAGCGGCAGTTCCGAGAAAAAAGGCGCAGTTCGCAACTGTCATAATCACATTTCAATGATGATTACTGTGGTAAGAATATCCATATGTACTAAGTTCCAGGTTAGCCCAAAGAAAGAGCCTCCAGTTCGAGGCTGTCAGAAGAGTTCCCCGTTACAGGCTGGAAATCGTACGCAAGCCCCTGAACGGAATACACGAAGAGTACGACAGAAGAAGCGTCTCTAAGGTCTGGATATCGATGGATCAAAGAATCGACAAGATCCCTCGCCCGTTTTCATTTAGAAGACCCTTCGTTCGGCAGACTAGCTTGGGGCTTGAGAGAAGGTCGAAAGGGTCGATGACTATGATTAGCCGTGACTAAGCCTATACCATCCACCGAAAGCTCAGAGAGGCTTTATGAACGCACCGCATGACCTGAACTCGACCAACTGGGCTATCGCGTTCAGAATGGCTAAAAGGTGTTCAGAAGCTTAGCAGCTTTCTGGACCATCACAGCTCAGGTCACGTCCGGATCTTGGGATTATTTGAAAGCCGCAACCATTTGGCCAAGTGTGTGATGGTCTCGAACGGGTGAGCAGATACAAGATGTAGATTGAGAGCCCTATATGACTTCGAACAAATGTCCGAAAATCAGATTGAACAATGTTTAGAAAAAGCGCGCTCGGAAGTTAGCGAACAAGCTTGTGATTGCTTGCGAGAGAAAGCCAGGAGGTCGTCATGAGGCATGAGATGTAGATGGTGTTGTCGTCATGTTCATCTCCACCGTGTGTTTCTGATAGAACTTCCGTTATGGTAGCAACCCCCCACAGACACAATTGAACATTCTCGGAAGAATTATCCCAATTGTGACAGATGTCAGATGCCCACACAGGTCGTATTTGGAGGGAAGAGAAGGGCAGGGGCCGTGGGTGCTTCCTGAATCCCGACTGATATCATGACGCCACTCGGTTTGCGCATTTGATCTAGTGACTAGTCGTCTTTCATATATTTCATATCAATTCGACGCAGAAAAACATCGTGCTGCATGGGAAGATGATAAGAGATGTGGTAAGTGTCATATATCCTGCTAGCGCTTGCAACCTTGACGTCTCACCAGAAGCTTGGAGATAGGAATGGAGCCCTTCTGTTATCTCCCAGGAACGCCATATGTCGCATCATCGAGGAAGCAATCGCTGCGCAGCACATGGAGGAGGACACGGGACGAGCTTGGATGGGGTACCTCCCTGATCGTGGATCACGATGATGCAAAATCAAATGAGCCTTTTACATTGGATCCCGAGTACCATAAGTCGGAGTTCTGGGCATTAGTATATCACACACCCCTGACGCAGTTGCGGACAATTGGTGAATATATCTTCATGTGTAACTTTAACGCCGCTAAAGACTTGAACAGTTCGTAGTTACGTTGGATTGTGGGCAATGGACACAAAATGAACATGTCCAAACCTGTCCCGCCGATGTCCGTCCAGACTCCGAAATGTCTCCGCTTCAAACATCATGCCTACCTTTGGCAGCAACGTCGAGTTCGTATTCTAGAGTTGATCAGCAACATAATGTTGGACGTTTAAACCGAATGTCAACGGAGAACATAGAGTGATTGACCATGCGCAATGGCTTCTAAATTGTTGATGATGAGTTCTCCTGTCAGGCGCCCGACAATTTTTTACAGCAAGATCGTCAATCTGATTTTTTCCATTCCAATTCCATACCTGGAACGCTCACTGCCCAGTATAAAGCTGATCTCATACACTGAACAAGAAGGAAGTCCGAGGCGCGTCAACTACGACATTCCCCAAACCCCTGATGATGCTTCATTCGGCATTGCACACCGATGCTCTATGCCAATTGGGATGTAGTGTGTGTGGTTGATCGAAGATCGACTATAGTTAACTTCGGGATTGGGGCTAATGCTCACGGAGACATGCGACCGAGATGCTAGATCGGTTCTGGCTTCGAACATAACATTATTTTTATGAACGAGAGATACATACCCTCGCGACGGTGGCCTCGGACCTATTGCTCCCGCAGGAGCCCACTACATTTTCACCGTTGCCTATCTTGGCATGTTAATCGTGGAACGAAGCCGACAAGGACGGCGATGAAGGGTCTGAAATCATGATGGGATACAACCAGTGTCTTCCAATCTGAGCGGTTTCTGTCAAAGGTATGGTTCTTTTTGACTTGTATGTAAGGAGGTTCCTTGACACAGCTTGACATGTTATGAGGATCAGATAAAGCGTTTGACAACGTGAGTTAACCCTGTGAGTTGCCGTCAGCGAGCCCATTCGGGGTGAAACGGGCCTTTGGCTTTTACATGGAGATCGAACAACTTCGCTCGCTTTGAGAGTTGAACCGGTTTCGATCTAGATATAGCCGTTTCATCAATTTGTCTTCCCCGCTCCGCTAGTGTTGTATAAATCATCCTGTCTTTATTACCCTGCGAAGCTACTATACCCCAACTAACATGTCAGGTCTATATAACCTCCGTCCAGTATCCGACACTTCACCGTCCCCTTCCCCCACTGCTTCTGCATCTCCTGCTGCCAAAGGCCTCCCTTCACACATGTCCTCTAATGGCCGTCCACGCCGTCCACTCTCTCCCAGTCCAATAATACGAGGTGAGTAGGCAGTGTAGTTGTCCTTTTTTTTTTTTTCCTTTCTCTGACTCCATACAGAACTTGATCTTGACCATACGCCAGACATGCCCCAAAGAAAATTTGCTGCTCCTCTCACCGGTCACGACTTGATGGCGATGTTCCCCCCGGCTCCACCAGAAATCACTGAAATGCGAGCGGGCCCAACGAGCGGATACTTCCAACGGCAAGAGCGTGCATTCTTTGCTCAAGCCGGACGCGAAATCGTACGCGTTCGAGTTGAGGTTGATATTCAGAACGGTGCGGACCCTGATATATCATCCAAGCCTCGGGGGAGGGACCTCTCTCGCCCATGGCCACATCCTCATCATTCCCCATTACAATCGTCTGCCGCTCCAGTTCTCTATCCGCACCCGCCACCAGGTTCTAGAGCTCCTCCCCCCCGAGGTGCCGCTTCTGTCACATCCACTCCACTCTATCCGATCCCTGCCCATTCACCTTCCTCTCAGCATCCACCTAATCTCCATCCACCTACTTTACGTACCCCGCCGCATGATAGTCCTCAAGATGGACCCAAAAGTGAATTTACGCAGGACGAATACGCTGATGACGATGCCTGGCGGAGACCCATTCCGTACGCCGAACGTAGGAGGGCAGGGAAACACACTCGTCGCGTAATAGTGCGCACCTAATACCTACAGTACGTCTGCCCAGTTTGATCTTGAGTCACCCACCCGTTGAGAAGTTTCAAGTTAGAGCTAGTTGCCTCGAGGCGTCCGTCTACTTACTATATCCTGATTTTTTGGCATCTTGCATCCATCCTCATCGAGTGCTATCCTCATCCATCATCTTAACAAGTCTTGACCCATCCCCATGCATGTATAGTACTTGTAGTAATCTTGCACAGTAGTATTCAATTGATAACGTTAAATCGCGAATACCGATGAGGCTGGCCCTGGCGAGAGTCTACCTGGGATCCCAACAAGTAACGTGTCAATGCTGTACTCCCCGTCAGATACTTTTTGTTCCCAACTGTTCCAGTAACTATGCCCACATGTGCCCGCGCACATAGACCACGTTGGCTTCTATCACCTCCCATCGACTGAGAAATTTCGTGATCAAATCCTCAAGGCAACACGAATTTCGCCGGGAATTACACATCCGAACTGCCTGCCAACTTTGTCCGATCGCAAATCAGTGATCATGATCGATATTCGGCAATTTTATTTCTCGCACAGAGCCGGAACCAAGCCAGATCTGAGATTCATATATACCAATTTATGCTTCCGTCGGTGCCTGGTCGGCCCTGTGGGCGCCCTTTCCTGGCTATGAGAAGGCGCCCGATATCTTTTCCCTATAACGTGAGGCGTAATCGGAACTTCTCAATGGCCTATTTCCTGTATCGATTATTAGTAAAGGAAACACCTTTGTGACCGGAACAATCTAAATTAAAACGCACGCCACTCCTGACAACTTGACTCGCCGACCCCCCGCTCAAGGTTACCCTGTGCTTGTAGGATCAGGGCAAAACGTACAATTCAAGAAGTGCGTAAGCCTAACCACATACTATTTGAAAGTTATGCATCGCGTCTTTAAAGAAGCCACGATGCTATGTATATCCATTCATCTTCGACACAACATTCCTTTACTTCCATTGTGTGGCGGCTACATGCCTATGTTTACCGTTCGCCCGATTCCGCGATGAACGGATAAAGAAGGCAGGTTTGTACTTCGCATCCTCAAGCTTTGCAACTCGAGATCAGAAGTCTTCTCAGCAGAGGGCCTTCATCCGAACTGTTTCTATATGAAGCATATCAAAGACAGAAAAAAAGGTAATACTTAAATCAGCTCTGAGACGAATTTTCCGATTATTGTCTGCGGTGTATGTAGTTCAGCTGGCGTAAATACGATAATGAGCTGTATACTTGCCTATTTAACACCCAAATCACGTTGAGTAGTGATGCATCCTACCCTGGTTGACAGTAACTCGTGTGCGACTGAGATTCCGCGGCGAGAAGCACATGTGACTACTGTGCACTACTGCGGGCGCTCTTCTCATGGCATCTTGGCGCATGGAAGCTATCAAGCAGTCCAGTTGAGATCTGGCATTTACTGACAGACGTGCAAGTTGCGTTCCAGACATTGATGTCTTCTAAAGTAAGCACCTAGGCCCCAAGTTGGGCCAAAGAGGGCTGTCGCAAGTCATTGTCAAACACATGCCCACACGCCACGCTAGACCTGTAATGGCTGTTAGACGGGCGCCAGAGAGTCCGCAGAGACGACGTTCGACAGTGACTTCGGCGGATATAGCTATGTCCGATGTTTTCTTGCGGCGTGAAAGGTCTTGTCAGACAGGGTGCTGTGCAGGGTCTCCTCCATAGGTCCATCAACAGTAAAAGCTGAGTTTGACACGTCATGTCAAACGTATCCCCGTAGATGATTCAATATCACAAAAGCTCCGGAGGATTTGGGGCTGCGGGTCGCCCTGAAAGGTGCCGATGACGTCTTTCTTTCTGGGTTTTCAGTATGTATTCCGACGAGCCCGATGCGAAAAAATAACGTGAATTGCGTAAGTTAAATTTGAGGCTGAGAAGCTGCGTTACGATCCGTGGAGGCCAATTCATCAAGCTTCAAGGCCTACCAGATTCAGCGCCACGACCGACGAGAGTCACAAACTTCAAAAGTGGTTAGCAAGGTAAGGTGGAAGGCAGTATCAAGCACCGTAGATATTCATACCGTGGTAATTGGGAGTCAGAGTGTCGTCCCAGGTGTTTTGAACCGGAACGAAAACGAGGAAACAGTTCAGACGATGAGCCCATGTGCACGGTGCCTGAGGTATCTATGTTTGAAGAGTTTCCAGTACGTACCACACACAGCTACGTGCTTTCCACAGCGGAGAGGACGTATCATACTTGAGATAATAGCGTGAAGAAGTTTGATCGTGCACGTGGGCTTTTCCGTTGTCACCGCCGTCCCATCACTTGCAACTCATCTACATCTGGGTGCTATTGATAACAGAATAACTCGTGTTACCACGACTTTATTCTGAAGCCATGGTCGACAAGAAAATGGAAGAGAATATGATCCAATTCTGTTCGGTAACAGGCTCTTCGTGGGTAATCCCAAATCATCATTCAGATCGCGAGCTTACCCAGGTATTCGAACAGAACAAGAGATGCCCGAAAGTTCCTGGAGAAATATAAACGCCTTGATGTTGCCATGGATGCTTACTACAACAACCCTTCCGAGTTCCTCACAACTACTCGACATCACCCCGCCGCCGTTGCGGCGCCTTCCAGTTCTAAGCTTGCCACGCTCTTCAACCACTACAAAGGTTAGATCGCTCGCACTTAGATGGATGTGTGGAATATTACCGACACCTATGGACTTGTTTAGATTCAGACTCGGACGAGATCACTGTGGATGGCACAATCAGGTTGTGTGCGGATCTGAGCGTCGATCCAGAAGATGTTGTTCTGCTCGCTGTTGCGTTCGAATTGAAGTCACCGCGCGTTGGAGAATGGACACGGAAGGGGTGGACTGACGGCTGGAAAGCTCTGGGGTGCGCGATCTTCGATTACAATCAGTACAACCGCTTAATACGCCACCTAGAGTTGACTCGATACCTCTCATGCAATCTATCCTCCCACAACTCAGAGAAAAACTTTCAAATGACCCAGGATATTTCCGAAAAGTATACAACCATACGTTTGATTTTGCTAGGTCGGAAGGGCAACGAAGTCTGGGTACGCTGTATTATTTTGATCTTATCTCTTCTGCGGCCAATGTATTAATCAATTATATACTTAGCTACTGATACCGCTCAGGCATTTTGGGGCCTTCTTCTCCCGCATGGACTGCAAGGTGCAGCACTGGCTCATATGAAGTCTGACTCTGGCGATGGTGATGTATCAATGGAGTACGAAGAGGGCTGGAAACCTGAGTATGTTCAATGGTGGTTTGACTTTTTGAATGAGAAAGGTGGAAAAGGCGTGAGCAAGGATACATGGGTTATGGTACGTGTTTTCTATACTCACGTACTGTAATATGTCTAACTCAGCTTCAAGTTTTTGGATTTCTTACGAACCATCGACTCAAAATTCTCGAATTATAGCATGGAGGGTTGGTTCGATCGCCTGTTCATGTGGATACATCGCTCACACGAGTATTTTCAGAGGCATGGCCGTCAACAATAGACGATTTCGTCGAATATGCGAAAGGGCGCCTAGCCAAGTGAGGCAAGATTTTCTGGCTCCGACACTATACAAGTTTTGATCACTGTTCACATGTGTCCAATTTTTGGGCTTATCTCGTAGAACAGATACTTCTTTACGAGAGAGAGGTTGAGAGGAAGCATTTTTGACGCCAGAACACTATAAGCCAACGTCACTTACAATCAATGGATTTGTCGGACCGCGTGGCAGAAAAGAAGCAATCGTGAAGGAAGACAGGCCTGAGAGGGATCCTTGATTCTTGAGACATGTGCCAGTTGCGCAAAGAATAAGGAGATATGTCGGAATATACCTACACAGGACAGGGCATGCTGATAAAGCGGAATATGCGGAATGTTCTGGTGACCAGTCCCAGAACAGCAAGCAAACTGTGAGGGCAACCATAGGCGACCAAACGCAGTTAACAGCGTCACAAGGCGATAGGATAGACAGCTGAGCCGAAGGTGAACTGGTCTCACTGTACAATGGCCTTCCCATGCCAGTTCATGGAAAGTATGCGGAAGGCACCAGTGGCGGTCTCGGGGTTAGGTATTTCTGTGAATTCTTTCGGTGTCTGTAGTACCTTAACTCCTCTCGGATAGTTGTCTCCCCTAACGCCAAGCGAGATGTCCCAGTATTGAATTGTCGACGGATGGCACAAAGCGCCTCGGTCAAAAAGGCCGCCTAGCGCCAGGCCTGGAGTCACTCAGCGCCGCCAAGTCCGATATCAGGTACCATACCAGATATACTAGGCGTTTGAATAGCGGATGGTCCACGAGTCATAATTTCCGAAACAACCCTTTGCACTTGAAGAAGGTTCAGAACTTGAAATTATTACGACACAGATTGGGACTGCGGCACTCCCGCGAGTTGTCACTGCTCTTCTATTCATCTTTTGACTTGCTTCTTCCAATGTTATTCTAGAGAAAAAATATGAACAGGTAACCCAAAATTCAATCAGATTTATACTTCCTGTGTGAAAATGAATATCGATCCCAAGACCCCGACATTCGTGGGCAAATATGTCATAATTCCGAACATATTTTGAGGATAACCACTCGACCCTGCGACACGGGCTGATACGCTATGAGAGGAGTATAGACTCGCACCAGAGTCCCGATGCCAGGATCTAAACCGGCATGAGAAGAAAATTGGTGGCTGAATCCAGTCGCGACGCCACGCCGGGAAACAGCCGAAATAAATCCAAGTTTTTGCACATTGTCGTCATTATTTCAATAAGTAAAACAGTCAAGCGATCTTCCCAGAAAACAACGAATTGAACACGCAATAGACACAGTACAGCATGCAATTATCTCCCTACAATTCAAAAGGAAGGAAATTTCCGGAAGGTTTGATGACAGAATGCAGTGCACGGAAAATCCACTAACCGCGTCTGAAAGTTTGTGGCACGGATTGTGGCGATGACATTCATTTGGTGGCATTACAGACAGCTGATTAAGAGGAACATACAACGTCATCTCCACATCGTCAACAACAAAATACTGAATAGCACCGACCGGCGACCACTAGCATAGCTACCTCAAGTGGCAGCGCGGTTTCCACTTCCGTAGCTCAGTTCGCCCGGCTTGCACATGTTGGAGGATTAACCATTACAGCATACGCACCATATGCTTTGAGGTAAATGTGAGTGAGGCGATTTGACCTGGGGTGACTGCCTTAAAATAACAGCGTCATGGGGCATATCCTAACTTCAGTTGTAGGAAGATCGCGGCGTGGGTGTGTGTACGGCACAAACCAAGAACCCACGAAAGATCGGCGAGAAGGAAATTTAACTCATTGAGTGTCTCACGCGCCGGAAGGGCAGAAGACAAGCCGAAGGAGGAAGAACACGCCCCCGTCGGAGTGTATATATGCTCTGAAGAAAGGTTCACCTATAGGGATACTCGAAGTGCGAAAGGGCCCTGAAGGAGTGCTGTTGAGGGCTGACGTCAGTATTGCATGTCAAATCGGCGGTATACATCAAGTATACATACCAATGATATAAATTAATGGACGTACTGCGGAGGTCGTCACTCTGTGCCGCGAAATCGTACCAGCCTGCACATGGTGACTTTGATTTGCAAAATTTTACTTGATCACCAGGCCTTGCTCGGTGACAAGCGTCGTACCCTTGCCCACCAACTGCAAGGAGACAGGTCTAATGAACTTGAGTGAATTTCGATCAGCTTTGATAAAATTAACTCGGCCACACCAGGATTATCGATATACCCCGAGGGGCCCCGGCGATTATTGTACGCAGCTCCAGAGATTTCGTAAGGAAGATGGATAGGTGCGACTCGGAAATGCTAGTGCATCTCAAGTATTACCCGCCTACAAGATCGCACGCACTATCACAAGTCTTCTAGGGCTATTACGCCAACAATAATGACGACAATGGAGTTTTGCAGATGGCGTGCGCGGTACGGGGACATCTGCGAGTAGTTGGTCCGAGTTACGTAGGCCCCCGATCATCTACAGTGTGGTGGTTAGTACAAGTAAAGTGATATGAAGCAGTGATGCAACCATGATGAATAAGGGAACGTACACAGTCGGTTTGATTTCAATGACATGGAGCACCATCGCCGAGCCCAATCGCGATCGGACCGTGCAATCTTGGGGCTAATTTAAGTGACCCACTCTAGAACACTATGATTGTAAGTACTATTTCCTACATAGGCCTTCAGGGCGCGTATGGTTCACACGAAGATGTGCGGACAACGTCAGCCAGAAGACAGAATAAGTCGCACACTATGTCATCAGGCACTCACGAGCCTTTAGAAACTCGGCGCCACTGTCGGGCATAGTAGGCATGTTGTAATAAAATACTGGATGCCGCGGAGCTCGACGCAAAGAACAAGGCGACGATGATGCGCTTGGGGCGACTATCGCCGACGACTTCGCGGGTGTATAGTCACAAGTTATAACCCGGGCACACGTCTCTCACAAGGGATATTTGATGGGCTGGTTTGCGCAACCCTACTTGCCGCATCAGAAATATTGTGTGACGCAGGATGTCAACGCGGTCTTCTTGTGATTTGAAAAAATCAAGTGAATTTTAGACAGCGTGGTCTGTACGATTTTCAACAGTCTAGCTTTTTACAGGAAAGCAGGTCATCATCGCGCCCGTGTGTTACAGATTATAACATCCGTCAAAGAAGGGATGGAGGTGCGTGGGATCAAGACAGCTCACAAGCATTACCGGGGGTTGTTAGATGGCAGTGATATTCTGTTGAGCCCAGAGAGCATATTGAACGGATCCGGGAAATTGAACCTCCATACAGGTTCGCCCGTGAAACAGTCTCCCTGCGGGACCGATCCTGAAGGCCTAAAGCTCCCCGTGAACTCGGACCGTGTGGTAGTGAGACGGTAGCTCAGGGACGGCTACTCGAACCACATGAGGCAGAAAGGTGTCATAGAGGTTCATCCACAGAAATCAAAGTGGGCAAAAATGGTGACTCTTTGACGAGCCTCAAGCTTGGCGCGTCTGACCATGTAACGATGGCTGCAAGAACCTTTGACGCGTCTCTAGGAAACGTAAAAAAGTAAAAAAAGGTGATGAGCTTAAATATTGTTAGATATAGAATTTGGCTCACTCCTTCTGAGTTCTTATTACACACTCGCTGGAATCCTCTGCCATCCATAAAACGTCCACGTAAAGGCCCGCTGAAGTAATGCCAAACGTCTGCGTGAGTGCGTCTTGAAGTGTTTTTCGGAGGCTAAGAGCATCACGATCCGGGTTTGCAGGAGATATGGATATGCGCATATAGTGGTATTGGGATGATAGCGATTTCATGTTGAACGTTGAAGACGGGCACTTGAGGGGTGGGTTCGTTAACTTCGAATGAGGAACAAGGGAATAAACAACAAGGGCCAAACAAACTCAGGCTGTGAATTATACGTCATGCGCGGTGTCTCGAGCGGTCTCTAGGAGCTCTTCACCCACAGCTCTCCTCTTCTCTTCTGGACCGTTCGATGAGGAAAGAAAATCTGTACGCTCGACCACCGCCCACGGGGACTAAATGTTGTGGTGTCGTTGAAGAAGCTGCCCATCGCACTCGGCAGCGAAGAGCAGCCCGCACAAAACCACAACCATGGATTGTTCGCAAATTTGTGGTTGGTATGACATTCGCCCTCATGTCATACTCCGTTTATGTGTATATTGGGAGGCTGTGTGTAGATATGATTAGGAGGAGGGTGGATTCAGGGGGCTCGAGAGGCACAGGAGGTGAGTTTACCTATCACAATACATGCGACTCGTAGAAATGCGGACAAGCTTCAAACCATGCTGTTTGCGCTTTCTCCACGCCTATGTAGAAGTAACTGTGCTCGCGGATAGAATTTTGATCACTCTTTGACACACAACTCACACAACGTTTAGTTGCGTTGCTCGTTGTTTTTTCTATTCTCTGGTTGTGGATGGTTTGGGCTTATGCAAAGGTCAGCTCCAGTTTCTTATTGTACTTCATTTCAAGTTAATATTGGCTCAGATTGTATTCACGCCCCCTGGCTATGCCAAAGACGTAGGTCTTACTATCACTACTGCGCATGGTGTCCACTCACATAACTTACAGCACGTTACCCAAACTGATCGACCGCCATATCCCGAACCCGCGCCCTTCGTTCCATTTGACTACGAGGTCGAGAATTATACGCGATACCCAATACGACCCTCCCATTCCCATGGACCCTCTCGTGATCTTGACCAAGAAAGCATAGGCGGCCCATCCTACGAGAACCTTGCCCCAATTCGTCAATCCGTCAGCACCACAAAGCCGATGACGGACAACCACACAAGTACAACCCACGTGGAAAGAACTGCTAGTGCAACTAACAGCAATATACCCCGGAAAACCGAACCCGAGCTCACGTACGTCAAGGAGAAGGAGGCGGTGGATTATATCGTCAGGCGACCCCCGACGACCCCCATTTTGCGGCCAGAGCACCGATACTGCGACCTCGATGGAATTGTAAAACCATTTAGAACTCATCATTGTCGAAACTGTGGAACTGTACGTTGCAACTTCTGAGGAAATTGGTTTTCCTTTTTAACACTTCCATCCATTCTTGCAGTGTATATTAAAGTATGATCATCACTGTCCATGTACGTCGCGTTGTGCTCAAAACGAGGCATACAATTGACGCTGGATTAGGGATAGGGCAATGTGTCGGCGCACGCAACCAAAAGGTGCGTACTGTCCTTTCTTGACGTATTCGTCATGCAATGAACTTGCCCAAATAGTTTTTCCTGAACTTTACGCAAGCCGCTTCGGTTTTCACAATCTATACCTGTGCTAGTCTCATTGTTTTTGTCGTCCGTCGTGCCGTTTCAGGAGACGGCAAGATAGACCCTCAAAAGATCGTCATCATTGCCATGTAGGTATATCTACTTATTCTGGTCGACACCTGTAATGCTGATTTCCTTCTGCCGCGTCCAGGGCTGGCATTTTTGCGCTGTTCACGACTCTACTGCAAATGACACACGTGCGACTGATCTGGCGTGGTCTGACGACACTTGAAAGTATGCAGGCTCAGCACATGAAGCAGCGCGAAAAACGGGCAATGAACGACGTCATTGGTTCTTGCGCAATTGTGTACACATGGCTTTTTAGCTCATATCACCTGAATGCTCATGTTGTTTTACAGAGCAAAGCGTCGTAAGGCGCGTAGTTTTGACGAGGAGTGGGGGAGGATAGGGATTGAAGGGAATATATGGTGGTTGGGAAGTGGCCCAAAGGGCTGGGTGGACGTGATGGGAACAAACGTCTTGGGATGGTTTTGTGAGTTGAAGTTTTCTTTCATCTTTTTCTATTGTTTTCTTCATTTCACTTCTTGTCAATCGCCGTGGCAGTCGGTTATCGATGGTGGCGATGTCGGAACTCAAACCCTATTTTTGCCCTCCATTGCAGGTGGAGATTGGGCCATTGCTCTCTTCTTTGCTCCGTACCGCGAAGGAGCTCCGCGACACGCATCTTTTCTCGATATATAGGCCTCGGGCCATGTCCTCTTTCAAATTCTTGTTCCGAGTGGAGACCTTTGCTGCGTTGTCTTGTGGCGTCGGACCTTGACGCAAGTCAGGGTGCGGCGCTGGAGGTGTTGTGCCATTAAAATATCAGGACCCTGCGCCAAGCATCCCTTCGGGGTTAAGGGTTGGTCGGCTACTAGATGCCTATGTGGATGATTTGTTATCCAACGTGCCTTGTCCACTCCCTTATCCGAGTGGATTCCGAATGGCATCTGCATACATTCGCGCCGCTTGTCAATTCCCTTTCATTCATCACTCTTTGTCTTTGCTTCGAGGCTGACAACACGTTCCTACAGTGCCGATAGGAAGGAGTTTGAACGACGGCTTGACGTACCCCGTAAATCCACGCTTCGATTCACAAGGCATTTGGCGAAAACGTGCTGAATGGCCACAGGAGTTACGATAGCGTCTGTACTTCGCATTCGCTTGGGTCTCCTTTCTTTATGTTGTATATTTTGACTATCATTGCAGCTATATTTACTTTCTTTTGCTATCGCTATCTAAATGGGACTTGGAATCAGTAGAACCTCCACACAATCCATCCACTTTCGTTATCACAAAAATTTGCCGTGCCTTGACCCTGCAATTCTGATGGTGGCCAAATGGATATTGAATCAGTTTTGCGTCCGGTGATCAGTCGGGATGAGAGCAGGCAACCCCGAGACAAATCGACAGATGGCGGGTGGAGCATGCATTTTGAGACTTCAAATTGATTAATATGTAATTCCGCCCTCTTGTGATTCTACTGTCACTTGCAACGCTTATCTCTGCTCCCTCATACAACGTTCACCGTACACAATGTCTCCCTCAGCAATTGCGCCGTCCTTGTCCAATGGCAATGGCAGATACCATGTTGTGAAGCCTGTTACTGCTGCGAAGTCGACCCCAGAGGTTCACCTTTCATCGGCAGATGTTATTCACCTCGAGCACGAGCATGGGGCGCATAAGTGAGTATGTTTCCATCCAACTCCTTTGCTAGGGTTCTTGTCGACGCACCCCGTCCAATTACCCTTTGCACCAGTGACAGGTGGCCCCTTGGTTCCCGAGGCACTCGTGTCAGGAGGAAGGAGCACCATCGACCATCGGCAGCAGTGTGTAGACCCTGGAAGAGGCGGCAGGCCCAGTAGTGTGTCGTACCAGTGCAGCAGGCGATCAAATCATGTCTTTCTCTCCTCTTTCTCTTATATACTCACCAGAAGCTGACGTTTGCGCTTTTTTGGCCATTAGTTACCACCCACTACCTGTAGTCTTTGATTCCGCGAAGGGTGCCAAGTGAGTGTTTTTGCCATTGGCTGCTTGATCAATAATGGACCTGTTCTGATTGGTCGTGACTGCTAGGGTATGGGACCCAGAAGGCAAGGAATACATCGACATGCTTTCTGCTTATTCGTAAGTTGCTTCTTTTATGGCAACTATGTTGCTAACGAGATCTTGGTGATGCCTATAGAGCAGTTAATCAAGTAAGTTAAAGAAGAGCCCCTGAACCTGTGCGTCGTCTGACTCGGCGCTTATCAAATAGGGGCATTGCCACCCCCGGATTGTTGCGACCCTCGTTGAACAGGCTCAGAAGCTGACCCTCTCGTCGAGGGCATTCTACAACAGTGTCTTCGGGCGCTTTGCGCAGCGCATCACGGAGACCTTCGGGTATGATATGGTCTTGCCCATGAACACCGGCGCCGAAGCCGTCGAAACATCCGTGAAGCTCGCCCGCAAGTGGGCATATATGCGCAAGGGTGTCCCTGAGGGTAAAGCAATCGTCCTGAGTGTTGAGGGTAACTTCCACGGCCGGACACTAGGCATAATCAGGTAGGTATCACAACGGCCAATCGCCTATGTTTCATTGATTGATGTTCGCAATATTTAGCATGAGCACCGACCCGGAAAGCCGAACGGGCTTTGGGCCTTACCTTGAGGGCGTCGGCCCTACTTTTGTGGACGACGGGAAGACGAAGACAATTCGGTTCGGACATGCGGAGGATTTGGAACGCGCATTGGAGCTGTATGGCAAGAATGTCGCTGCCTTCCTCGTTGAGCCCATCCAAGGAGAAGCCGGGTAAGCCGTCTGAATTAACATATGGTGCCACACATATCTCTCAATTTCTTTACTTAGCATTGTTGTTCCGGACGACGGATACCTTACTAAGATCCAAGGCCTTTGTAAGAAGCATAATGTCCTCCTCATTTGCGACGAAATCCAGACAGTAAGTTGCCTATCACCGACATAGGAAGCACGTCCGTTAACTAAATCATATAGGGTCTCTGCCGCACTGGCAAGATGCTTGCTTCACAATACGACAATATCCGTCCGGATATGATCCTTCTTGGAAAGGCACTTTCTGGTGGAGGTTTGTAACGTGTATTTAGGCATATCTCCGAGTTCCTAAATATGCCACAAATTTTTACAGTTTACCCCGTGTCTGCAGTTCTTGCCGACAAGGATGTCATGCTCTGCATTCGCCCCGGCGAGCACGGTAGCACTTACGGCGGGTATGTCCCACCATATGTCTCTCACTTTCCGACCTGTCTGTCTGATTATCAATCTGTGTAGTAACCCCCTTGGATGTGCAGTTGCGATCACTGCTCTCCAGGTCCTCGAAGACGAGAAGCTGGCAGAACGTGCGATGCAGTTTGGAGAGGTCTTCCGTTCGTCGATTTTGGCACTCAAGTCTCCTTTGGTCGCGACTGTCCGTGGACGTGGCCTCCTCAATGCTGTTGTCATCGATGAAACGAAGAGTTCTAAGGGCCGCACTGCGTGGCAGTTTTGCCTCCTGTTGAAGAGCAGGGGCGTCCTGGCGAAGCCTACACATGTTAATATGTACGCCACCCAGTGCTTCTCGCATCTCCGACTCGGCTGACAAGTGACTTATGCAGCGTACGCTTTGCACCCCCGCTGGTCATATCGGAGCAAGACCTTAAGAAGGCTGTAAAGATCATCGGCGAGTGTCTCGAGGACCTCGATAAAGTGAGTTTGATTGAGGCCCTTCGTTACTGTTTCCCTAGTCTGACGTCACGAATTCTTCAGCTGGATAGCATTCCCGGCGACGCCGCCAGCGAGGAAGGGTTCGTTGATACCCTTGACAACTAATGGTTCTTGGTACGAACTACGTGATTAGCGGCTCTGGCTCGTTCATCCTTCCTCCGCCACTGCTCTTGAGGGGCAACCTTTTTACAAGTCTTAACTCTGGGCTAATTAGGGTTTCCTGCATCACTAATTCACTTCGCACTATTCCATCCTCGTTGTTGTATCTGTATATCTCTTGTATCATATATGTCGTCGTCTGTGACATATTGTCACCCAGCTGTATATTCTGTACTTGTCCTGTAGTAGGTTTACGGTATACCAAACCTACAATGTGATTAGCATTTACCGCCGTGACCTTTCTTGCTTAATCTAGTTGCTGCGCAAATCTTCCACTCTATATGCTGGGTGGCAACTGGGATAGATGTATTGGTTTATACTGACTGATGACAGTATACTTAAAATGCAGGAAGAAAGCACTAGATAGACAAACTACCGACAAAGCAGACGCGGGCGCGTTCCGTAAATACATCAAGTCGTTAAAATCTCCTTCGATAGCAATATCCTGTTTGCTAATGCTGACAGGTTTGCATCCGCAACTACCACCTCCGGGACGTACTCTACGTCAAAGGCCTGCTGAATAGCCAAGCATATTCGTTTAGCCTGCTTTTCTGACCAGAAACTGAAGTCATCTGGATCCCTGTCCGAATCGTCGTCAACCGCACTCGGACCTTCGTTGGTGCCGTCGCCACCACTGTCTGAAGTGGCGCGAGAAGGATCTTTCGGTGTCGTATAGACCGCACTAGGCAATCGGAGAGCCTTGCAGGAAAGGGGGATCAAGGAAGGATCGGAGTCGAGGCAAAGGGGCACGACATGCATGAGGGTCTCGCGAACCGACTCAAAGTTCAGCTCCGTGGGTTTATCCACTAGATCGTCCTCTGTAAGTTCGCGATCAGCTCAGAAGTAGTCAGATTCTCACAGAAGATCTCAAGAGGCCCGTCCATGCTCATGACGCTGTGCTTGCCATCATGGTGATAGCGAACCTACAATGCTGGTGAATATCTAACAAGTACCCAACGGGTATAAATATCTCACCTCATACTGACCGACCAACCAGGGCAGCGTATCGCCTTTGAAGGTGATAGTGCCGCTCGTGTCCTTCGGGGAAGAAGACGGATTCAATCCCAGGAACAAATCCCCTTCCCATTCTTCGTCGTGGACAGGGGCCCACATGCCCATCGAGGCGGTCTTTGTGACAAGAGTTGAGCTATTGGCACCAACCTATCAAAATCAAGTAAGTAGTTGATCGAAGGTAAGATGGTGTTGGGACTGACCCTATAGAGACCGATCCAGTCCTTTCGAGAGTGCTTCAACGGCGCCTCCCACTTCACGGTTATAGGTTCCCCGAGCTGGAATCCTTTCGAGCCTGAAGAGCTAGGAAGGATGGACACTTTGTACTTGTTCTTGTCATACGAAGAAAGATCACTCGCAATACGGCTGTGCAAAACAAAGGGTTAGCATGGTATCAAACATGGCAGTGCAGAATAGCTGTACGTGATGACGAGCCGCTCCCGTGACTGTTGCAGCAGGAACTTTGTATCCTCGACGACTTCAGAGATCCTGGGACGGGCTGGGATATAGTTAGAATCGAGTATATCATGGCAGAGAAATATCCATACACTTGGCTAGGAACTCCTCAACAGCGTCTGCCGTTTCCTCATACACTTTCTCAAAAGTGCCCCTGACCTCCTTGACAACCCTCTTCAACTCAGGTGCATGACGCCCAGCGCGGGACTCGAAGATCTTGGCATTCTTGCTCGCAACGCTCTTCATGACCTTGACAAAGCCAGCCTCCTTCCTCAGCGAGTCACCGTACAACTTGCGCATGTGAGGACTGGAAGAGCCAGAGGATCAGAATCGTACGATGAGACGAGCTAATTAACACCTACTTTTCGACACTGCTGAGGAACCACCAGTTGGCCAGATGACGGAAGACCGCGAGGGAAAGGACAAGCTTGCTTCCGCTGATGAGAGCCAGACCAAACCATGCAGCGCCGCCCATAGCCTCGGGATTATTGAGGTAACTATTGGATGAAGGTGAATACGATAAGAATGGAGGAACTGCTGATGACCAACCGGTATATGCCAGTGTACTCGAGATGGGCAGGGAACTCTTCCATAAAGAAGTCACCAAAGAACCAGCCTAAACGGTCTTAGGAATGATGTACAGAGATAAAGAATCTGAACACCTACCAAAGACACCGAGAACTTCGTATGATTCCATGGTGGCCCAGACATGCAAGCCGATGAGAAGCTAGACGTCAGACAACTTTAGCACGTAGTAGAATATTGTGAAAGGGAAACAACAGACAAGGCCCAAGGTGTGACGCAACAGCTCGTTTCCGACTGTCCAATCATGTGGAATCGAGTACGTCTTCCAAACTACGCCGATACACGAAACTACGGTGACTACGTTTAGAAATTTGTCACATATGAACATACAGAAAATCACACACCATACGTCATGCACATGCTCAAATTGTAGATGATCTTCCAGTTCGTGAACGCCTCCGCGATCGCGCCTCCGGCATCGTTGCTTGTATAATGGTAATGCTTCATAAAGTGACGGACTAAAAACTTGTTTTGACTTTGCGCCTTAAGGATGTGTCCGAGTCCGACGTAGTGGATCGTGCACCAGGTCAGCGCGTGGAGGAAGTGCACACGAAGCATGGCTCCGTCCGATAAGCGTGGCAGGAAGGCGATGGTCAAGGAATATGCGATAATGAGGGCAAGCATGAAATCATTGGCCCTGTCCAGCCTATTGAGGACATACGATAGAAGATAGACAGGGCGGAACACACCTGAACAGATCGATGTTCCTAATGACAACAGTATCCCGCCTGAAGTACTTGTTGAGCAGGTCATGCTGCGAAGAAACCTTTTTCCTAGATCTCGGGATCTCGCCAGTAATGGATGATGTTGAACTCGCGATCGAGAGCTTGGCCTGATGTTTAGAAATCTTCCTGATGTTCTCAGCAATGTGGTGCTCCTCGTGCTCGATCTCTGTCTCAAGCTCAGTCTCTGTCGCGGTTTCGCCCTCAGTGACTGCGGGGGTGGACAGGATGTCAGCAGGATCAGCCTCGATCACATGGCTGCTGGTGCTAGCGCCAGCATTGGATGATGATGCAACAGGCTTGGTACGAGACGTGGGAACCAGAGGAGTGCGCTTGGCAATAGCCTTGGGCTGTCCATACATGCGTTCGATATCTTGAATAGGAAGGGCTATCAGCTGAGCCCGAGTCCATCACAATAATGGACCTACGAGGATTCTCGAAAAAGAGCAAGAAGGCAAACTGGGCGGCATGAGCGGCAAGGCTTACGAAGAGGACAGCATAGCTGCCCGCGATGAGAGAGAGACCATAATAGCCAGCATAGCCTTGAATCAGATCAGGTGAGCTTCTTGTTCATGCCAGTATAACGGAAGACTTGCCGACAGAATACATCGGATGCGGAGCCATTTCGAAGACGCCATCGAAGACCAGGGCACCACGCTGGAAGAAGACATCACCCCAATACCAGCCATAATCTTTGACAACGTTGTGAGCCTCGGTCTTGACCCAGAGGTTGAACACTATTAAGAGGATACCGCCAAGCCACCTGGTGGACTTTAGGATACTGATGCCTCTGACAAAGTTGAGGAACTGACCTGAAAATATGAACTAGAAGAGAAAGACCCTCAGGCACTCGGAAGCATGAGAAGGCAAACATGCAATAGGCGAAAAAATCACTAATTAATGATCAGGAGAAGATTGCGATAAGCAAACGAGGAGACGAACTTGACGAGAATAATATCGACAGCTTGGCGGAAGAGCAACCAAGTATTGTACTCGAGGGGTAGTTGCTATTTATAGGTTTTATGAGGTCGTGTGCAACTAAAGATGAAGAAATGACCTACGTCGAAATCATAATCTTTCCCCATCTTGCCTTGCAGTTGGTCGCGGATCCAATTTCTGATCGCTGGTTCACGATCAGCGTCGAGCCATCCAAGGCGCTGCACCTCGCGGACGATCCACTTCTTCTTGCTCTGTTTGGTTAAGACCCAGCCAAGTCCGGCATCATATGCACCACGCCAGAAGGCAAAGTAGAAGAAAAAGAATATCTGCGACACCTTGCGCGGCAGAAGCAAGAACAAGACCAGCTGCGTGCCCAATAAAGCCAAGTTGAATAGGTCCAGGTGACTCTTCGGGTGCCCGGGATGAAACAGAGTCGTCACTACGTCATGGGTCGTAGGAACACGAAAGACTATCACAAAGTTCAGAAAATAGAGCTGTGACAGGACAATCGGACGGTACCTTCGCCTCCAGGTGTCTTGCCCCATACAACTTCCTCGCGTCGTGGCGTATCCTCGGCCTGAGCTGGAGGCGTGGAGGGCTCCTTGGTGGAGCCGACGCGCTGGCGCAGATTATTCTGCGGACTAGACATCGATAGATGGTCCTCAATTCGAGGAAGAAAACGAAAACGAAAATCCACACTCGGTTGAGCGAGATGAATTTGCTTGCTGGCGCGACACGCAGAATCCACGCGCTAAATTGCGGGCCGAGGCCTTTGATCAACATACACAAATACCCATAATACGGCTTGACCCGCACTCAGTGACTTGTCGACAATATGTCGACAAGTTCACCATCCTTCCTTACGCGTGAGGCATGGGGAGGGCATATCAGAGGAGGGTGGGATATATCAGCATCTCGGCTGCTGAGAGCCTGAGAACCTCTATTTCTGGCGATCTTGTAACTTCGACCGGCCCTCAACAATTTTCTTAGCTCACTTACCTATAGTACTTGAATAAAGTTGACAATAAATCTTTGTTATCTTCCCTACCAGAATCTGGTCCAGTCATCCGCTTGTCATTGGGCACTGATTTTCCAATTCAGAGCCCCTGTCGTTTTCGGGATCCCGAAATATTGAGATGGGCCCCTGTGCGGTCTGCTCGGTTTCTATTCATGACAAGTTAGTGACAAGCCAATTCATTCTCATTGCGTGTTTTAGACCAAAAATATCTTCCATTCGTATCAGACTCAAACTAGCGACCAAACCACGACGCTCAGATCTGCAACCCGATTCTATTCTCGAGGGCAACATGTCACAGAACGTTGCTGATTGTGCACTGCACACGCGTATGTGAGAACTGGTCCCGTCATCCGTCTTTTTTATCAGCCCGCTACTGCCGTTTCAAACGTACTGAGTCGCTTATGCTGGTCTCGACTTCCATCTTGCCTCAGTCAACTTCTCGCCTTCTTATGTCAAAAACGACTTCCTATACCAGTCCCAGATTTCAACAAAAATGTGCTCCATCGTATGAGAAATTTAACAACCACGAAACCCAGATTTCAACCATGTTCTATTCTTGATGTCGATGAACACCAGAACTGGGCCGTTGATAGTGATAAATGCAGCAAATGGTATCCTTGTCGTGTCGTGCGCGATTCAGGTGCAGGTGGTTGTTCGCCTTGCAACCCCCCATGTACAACACGACGTTCATGATCGTCGACGACCGTTGATAGTCACAGCTATAAGTACAGCAGACTTGTCATGTCGTGCACGATTTAGGTCTAGGTGATCAGGTCTTACAACCCCCATGTACAACACGACGTTCACGATCGTCGACGACACCAGTCCTAGCATCACTTACAGTGGTGTTGGGTGGTTTACTGGAGGGACATTGGACGAGTACAACAGCACAACCCATGGAACAGGTACTGTAGGCTCTATCGCTACCTTCACATTTAATGGTAAGTTCTCTCAGAAAATACTATGTCTATGTCTTACATTATGTCGCAGGTTCTATCGTCGAAGTCTTTGGCACCGTCGGGCGCGAGCAGAGCCAGTCGACTTTCGCTGCCACTTCCTCTTACACTATCGACAACGATTCCAATTCTACTGTGCAGTTCACTGGTAACCTTGGAAGCGTGACATTATACAAGCAGTTATTTTACACTTCCGACGTCCTGAACGAGGGTCCACATACCTTATTCATAGCCTATATGACTCCAGACAAAAATACCTTGTGGTTGGATTACTTTCGAGTCACCAGTGTCACCCAGTTGAACACAACCTCGCTTTCCTCATCCGACCAGCCTACTTGTACCTCTGCCTCTGCCTCTGCCTCTGCCGCATCTCCGTCGTCTTCTCCCCTATCTACGGAGGGGATGGCTGGCATTGCTATAGGAGGTTGTGCAACACTCGTTCTTCTCATCATAATGTTTCTCCTCCTACACAGCCTCACTCGGAAGTTAAAAAGCAAAGCTGTAGCGGACTCTATGCCGAAGCAAGATCGAGAAAATAGATCACACTTTTGTAAGTATTAAATATCACTCTGAATCGGGTATTCGCTAACAAAAAATTACGGATAGTTTGGTTCTGGAAAGGACGCAAGTCCCCTCCAGTGGAAATCACTCCTTTTGATCCCTATACTGCAGGGCCTTCCCTAAATACTCGCAAGACCGTCGGATTTACCACACGTGGTGGCAGGTCCAGCGACAAAAGGGTATGACATTCACGTATAACGAATATCATGGCCGCTTCCAGAGACGACCTCCTTCCTTGATACCCCCAATGCACGAAATACATACTTTTACATACCTATACACCCTTAGAACACCTGTTTACTTTTAGACATTGATGATCATAGAAAGGAAAGAAGGTTATTTTTCAGACTGTTGTATACAAGATGAATGAAATGAGTACTTGGAGAGATCACAGGCACTGGAGGGATACCAAATACCAAATACGAAAGAATACACTGCGTGATTCTATACCAGGCTCCTGTAGACGCAAGATGGCTCCTATGGCTGTGGGCCTGTGAACGCACCACCCTGGTACGCAGAGTATAGGGAGATGCTGCAAAGAGGGGGTTCTTGTTTCACGCAGCATATCAATAGCTCTCATTGTGACCAGCGACCAGGCAGAATCGAAGTGGCGGAAATCGGGGGAATGTTGATACCTATTCTCGACAGCTCTGTCTTCGTTGCAATGTATTTCACTATGCACCACCGGTCCAATGGATCATACGCACCGGACAGTTCGAGTATGCCCACTAACACTCAGGCTGAGGAATAACCTGGCGGCGCTTCGTTACATAGACTCTGTGCCCGAACCAACTGCCGTTGCGACCTCAGATGTTCCAATTGCTCCTTCATCTGTCGCATGTCCCGCGCATGTCTTCCACTGCGTCCCGGCAATCTCGTGAATTCGGCGACATTTCTGGAGTTACATGTCTCTCAAGGTCGCCGCCTGTACCTGGCGGTCGATCTCCGACTCGCGTGCCTGTTTGAGCGCCTCCTGATCCCGAGAGGTAGTTTCCGCAAATGGGTGCGGGGAATCAGATATAGCTGCCTGACCCCGTGAGGACGTATTTGAGGCAAGGCCATCATATATTGAATGTTTGTCTTGTAAAAAGCGGACACCAACACATCACTACCGGACGGAAGAAGTGTTAGCTATCATGGTCCCCACTGATACGAGATACCAGCTCAGCCTCAAAATGATGATGGGTGAACGTCGCCGTCCGACCCGTAAGGATTCTGAGCAGTTCAACCATCAGCGATGTTGATGCCCAAATATGTCGCGAAGAGGGTCAAGTGGCAAGGCCAATGGACTAGAGGATGGTTAACTAATCATGGGCGCACCCTTTATTGTGTATTGAACAGTCGTACTCGGCGTATTGGGAACTCGTTAATAACCCTTAAATTCATGCAAGACTATGAGAAAAACAGCTTCAAGCCTTTTGCTGTTTACCTAGTTGTTCCTGCCGAGGAGCTTGTATGATGGGAGATGTCGCTCTGGAAAAGGCTGTTGTGCACTGTGACACAGTTACCATATGTCACCGCTGTCACGATAGCTAGTCACAGCTGAGAATTTAAACACCTCTGTTCAATATTCTGTCAATAGGACTCTCGGCGCTCTTAGTTCGCTCACACTCCATAGATCCTGCCTATACGGTACGTCGATGATCATCGACGTCCCATGATATGCTATAACCGGGAGTGTGCACTGCCAGCAACTTCATATCATCAGAAGCTGTCAAATAATGACGAGGTCTTCATCTCAGATAATCATGTGTTTTAGGCTAAAAACATCTACTTCATGGATTCCTCCATCAACTTTTCCTACACCGGACCCAGGTTTCAGAAAGCTGGCAACCATGTGCACGAAGCGCCCAAGGCCCCAATTTAATTGCATGTCAGAGAATGTTGATGGACACGACACCGCTTTTGGACCCATTAATAAATGCAGCCCTTGCCGTATATTTCAATGAATCGTACGCAAATCGGGTCCAGGTGATCACGTCTTGCAAGCCCCCATGTACAACACGACGTTCACAACCGTCGACGACACCAGCCCCAGCATCACTTATAGTGGTATTGGGTGGTCTACCGGAGGGACATCGGACGAGTACAACAGCACAACTCACGGAATAAGTACCGCAGGCTCTATTGCTACCTTCACATTCAGTGGTAAGTACACTCAGACAATACTACGCCTATGTCTTACATTGCATCACAGGCTCTTTCGTCGAAGTCTTCGGCACTATCGGGCTCGAAAATAATGGGGGCGCGGCCTTCGCTGCCACTTCCTCTTACACTATCGACAACAATTCCGATTCTACTGTGCAGTTCACGGGTGCTATTGGAAGTGTGACGTTATACAAGCAATTATTTTATACTTCCAACGTCCTGGATGAGGGTTCACATACCCTATCAATAACCTATACGAGTCCAGGCAAAAATCCCTTGTGGTTGGATTTCTTTCGAGTCACCAGCTTCACCCAGTTAAATACGACGACGCCTTCCTCATCTGACCAGCCTACCTCTAACGCATCTCCGTCGTCTTCTTCCCTGTCTCCGGGGGCAATAGCTGGTATTGCTATCGGAGGTTGTGCAGCACTTGTTCTTATCGTCATAATATTTGTGCTCCTACGCAGCCTCACTCGGGAGTCAAAAAGCAAAAGTTTGGCAGAATCTATACCGAAGCAAGATCGAGAAAATAAATCACACTTTCGTGAGTCTCGAATATGGGTCTGAACCTGGTCTTCGCTGACGAAAAATTTGCTGGTAGTTTGGTTCCGGAAAAAACGCGAGCTCCCTCCAGCGGAACTCACTCCTTTCGATCCCTATACTGCAACGCCTTCCCGTAGCTCGACTATTCCTTTTGTACGTCAGCATGAGCTTTCTACTAGCTTAGAACCGGGACCCGGTTTCGACGCCGACGCTTTGTATACTCGCGAGATTGTCGGATTCACCACGCGCGGTGGCAGGTCCAGCGACAAAAGGGCGCGACATTCGCATATAATGGATACCATGACCCCTTTCGCAAACGATCTACAGCCCTGATCGGACGCACAAAATACATCTTCTCGTGAGGACTTTTACATACCCATATATCCTCAAAACCTCCGTCTACTTTCAGACTTTGATAATTAGTCATGTTCTACTTGCTGTTGTATACAAAATGGATGAAACAAGTACTTTGAGAGCTTGCCGGCGCCAGAGGAACGCCGAGTACTCAATACGGTGACAAGATGGTGACAAGACTCCCATCTTAGATCTCCTGTATACGCAAGATGGGTGATTCGGTGTACAAGGATGTTCCCATCATCGTGAGCCTGTGCACGCGTCACTGTGGTACTTGTACGAAGGGCTTAGACAGGAAAGAGGAAGTTCTTGGTGTCCGTGGTGTTGAGAGAACTGATGCACACTGCCGATCGATTGATGGGAGGTAAGCGCATAGCGATAGTACTGTGCACAATGTCACGTATAAGTAATAATAAGAGTAATTAAAAATGGAAGTGAGGGGTTTACATTTTTGTGGTGGGGCGGCACTGTAGCGAATATGAAGGAATAAAATGGTCAGCGTGATAATGAATCATTTGACCGATATCCGGCCAGAATTCCAATACATGGGCACCATGTCGATAGCTCTCTTATTGACTAGTGACCGTTCAGAATCGAAGTGGCGAAATGCCCTTCCAGCTTCAAAACAAATCAAAATCGGGGGAACAATGACCTGTTCCTGATATTTATATCTTCGCTGCAAAGTATTTCGCTATGCATCACCGGTTCAATGGAATATAGGGTATATTGGACAGTCAGTGTACCCATTAAGGGAGGGATCTCAAGAGCATAGGCAGATACCGCGTTTTTGTTTTCACGCAGCATATCAATAGCTCTCATCGTGACCAGCGACCAGGCAGAATCGAAGTGGCGGAAACCGGGGGAATGATGATACCTGTTCTTAACAGCTCTATTTTCGCTGCAATGTATTTCACTATGCATTACCGGTCCAATGGAACATACGGTGTACCGGACAGTTCGAGTATGCCCACTAACACTCAGGCTGAGGAATAACCTAGTAGCACTTCATTACATAGACCCTGTGCCCAAATCAACTGCCATTGCGACCTCAAATGTTCCAACTGCTCCCTCATTTGTCGCGTGTCCTCACGGAGGTCAGCGTCCCTGCGTACTTGTGAATTTGGTGATGCTTCTGCCAGAGTTACATGCCTCTCATGGTTGCCTGTCCTCACCGCCTGTACCTGATGGTCGATCCCAGACTCGCGTGCCTGTCTCAACGCCTCCTGATCCCGAGAGGTAGTCTCCGAAAATGGGTGCGGGAAATCAGATATAACTGCCTGACCCTGTGGGGAGGGGGTGCTTGAGGCAAGGCCATCATATGTTGAATGTGTGGCGATATTGGTAAATCCACGATCACCTTCAATCATGCCTGCGTCCTGGTCGCGGGACATGCAATCACGACGGCGGCGACAGAAGATAAGCAGAAGCAAGAGAACTGTTAGAAGAAAGAAAGTGACTCCCCCAATGACCACTCCAGCTATTGCGCTAGCGTTGATTTTTGACTTTGAAGCCCCACTGGTAGAATGGTGTGGAATCGATGGTGTAGTAGAGATTGAGTTGGGTTCAGATAAGGAAGACGTTGCGCGTAACTGGGTGACACTGGTGACTCGAAAGTAATCCAACCACAAGGGATTTTGGTTGGGAATCATATAGGCTATGAATAGGGTATGTGGACCCTCATCCAGGACATTGGAAGTGTAAAATAATTGTTTGTACAACGTCACACTTCCAATGTTGCCAGTGAACAACACAGTAGAATCAGAATCGTTGTCGATAGTGTAAGAGGAAGTGGCAGCGAAGTTCACGCTCCCATTATTTTCGCGCCCGATAGTTCCAAAGACTTCAATGAAAGAGCCTGTGACACAATGTAAGACGTAGGCATGATATTTTCTGAGTGAACTTACGATTGAATGTGAAAGTAGCACTGGAGCCTGCAGTACTTATTCCATGAGTTGTACTGTTGTACTCGTCCGATGTCCCTCCGGTAGACAACCCAATACCACTGTAAGTGATACTGGGGCTGGTGTCATCGACGATTGTGAACGTCGTGTTGTACATGGGGTCACCTCGGATCACCTGGACCTGGATTGCGTACGATCTAAATACCAGCTGCTGCATTTATCAACAAGCAATAGCGGTGTCCTCCGACCTGTCGACCTTGAGAATTATGATAGAAACAAGGTCGTAGAATCTGATACTTAGATGTAGCGCCTTTTCGTTGAAACCTCAATCCGGTGTAGGAAGAGGTGACATAAGAAGCCAAGAAGTTGACGCAGGCGAGATGGAAAATGTTTTTGGCCTAAAACGCAAGAAGTTGACGCCGACAAGATGGAGGGTGTTGTAAAAGCACACGGGATTCGTCATTATTCAATTAAAAAAAACTGGCATAAGTGGCCCAGTGTCTGATGAAGGTCCTCGAGATGCATCATGATAGCGCAATCACTATCTTAAGATGACAGCCTGTAATCATGGCAGAGGCCAGATCAAGTTTGCATCATGCGAGGGCGGTGAAAGACGAATGAGGGGACCAGATTCTGATAATATGACTGGCAATGCACGGATGTGGAATTATCGAGCCGAAGTTAAGGGAGGGGAGCAAACTTGGCCTGGGGCTGGGCTTGTTGGAATGTAGCTGGAGGCTCAGTGAACTTGGGAATCAGCGAGTTGTGCCCAGTTATACCAGTTACTATCACCTACTGCGTAGTCGGCATCAACCCAGCAGTCGGCACTTTTGATATTTCATGAATTCCGGGTGCTGTATGACAAAGAAATTATCGTGAGGACTTTGTACATACCCATATATCCTCAGAATGTTTTACTTACTGTTGTATACGAAATGGATGAAACAAGTACTTTGAGAGCTTGCCGGCGCCGGAGGGTCGCCGAGTGGTAAGTACGGTGACAAGAAGGCGACAAGAAGACTGCGTGGGGGGTCATCCATCTTAGATCTGCTGTATATGCAAGATGGGTGATTCAGTGTACAAGGATGTTCCCATGCTCGTAAGCCTGTGCATATGTTACTCTGGTACGTTAAGGATAGGAATTGGATATAGGAAAGAGAAGGTTTTTGGTTTCCGTAGACACCATAGCAATAGTTCTCTTCCCGACTAGTGACCGTGCAGAATCGAAGAGGCGAAATGCATTACTTCACGACGAATGAACATCTGGAGAACGATCGGTCATATCGTCATGCGAGAATTATTCAAATTTACCAAGAGGGAAGCACATATACCTTCAGTACAGGGGCCGGGGACCAGGGAAGTTCCCCAAGCACAATCAGGTAGAAAGCGAGTCCACATGAACAAGTATATTGTCTGGCAGCGCCCATCGAGATTTTGACTGATGAAAGTGCCCATTTCTCGAGGACTCCGGAATGAAAGTCATATTTCCGGATTGGAGCGTCTCGGTTCTAGCGCTCGAGTACTGTTCAGAGCAAATCAAGTTCTATGGGCACATGCTAAAGGCGAGAGCTGCGGTGATAGCTGTGAAAGAATAATTCGGTTGACAGTGTCTGAACAGAGATCGATAAATCGAATTTTGGCTTGTCAAAACTATAAAAAGGTGTACGCCATTCAGCCGAACGCATATAGCCCCAGTGTCACGACCCATGAGAACCCTGTCCAGCCAATGCCTAAGTTCTCAGTCAGGCAGACGAATGAACGTAATCTTGGCACGAACCTTCGCACTGAATCCACTCATTAGAACAAAGGTAGGGATGCCAACTTCTGACTAAAAAAATCCCGAACTTTGTGCTTACATACTAGTCTAAGATATGAAGAGTCGTCGCGGCCCAGGAACAGTCGGTAATGGCCCCTACTGTTGTCGTAATCGGACTTAGAGGCCCAGTGGTAGCCTAAGTAATGATGAACAGGACGAACAGGACGAACAGAAAATATCAGATCCAAGGTCATATTTACATAATTTGCTCCGATGATGGAGAAGATGGTTTTTGTATTACGAGAAAAATTGACATTTGTGATTTGACAGATAACGAAGTTAAGTAGTACTTATCTAGAAGGTCAGGGCATCGAGAGGTGCCTGGTCCCCAAAACTGAGGACTCTGGCTTGTCGCAAGTAACCATTGAAGTGGCGCAATAGGAGACCAGGGAGTACATTTGGCCCTTGTTACAACGGTGCACATGAGATTGACTCCTTTTAGCCCTTTACAATGCTGTCGTGATCCTAAGGCACAGTGCCATGCAGAAACAAAAACTGCGCGACGTGATGACGAGAAGTCGACACAAGCATGGCTGGGCATCTTGCACTATAAACCATTGCCCTGGGATCATCGATTCATAACCACCACCAAGGATCCATTTCAATTTGAAGTTTTTGAAGGTAACGTTTTAGGAAGGAGGTGGTTCAACAATTCAACTTGTCAAAAAAAAATTGATCTATTTATAGTCGGAGTTTTCCGGGCCGATTCTCTCTCCAAACTAATTCTTACAACTCTACTAACGAACCTGCTGACACGAAAGCCTTTCTCACAACGGAAGCAGCGCCACATCTGAAATTACAATCTTGGAAATTTTTGGGCCACAAGCAGAGCATAGGGCATTCTTCTATTGAGAATTTCTGCGGTGAACCCTTTCGCCGGGCAGGTACAAGCGACAACAAAAGCCATCATGGTCTCGGCCCAGCCACACTGCCCGTTTGCCCCACCACCCATTTGTAACGACCCATAACGACCTCTTATGCCCCAAGAAACTACAATTATCGACGACTCTAGCCCCAAGATCTTGTATAGTGGTCAGTGGACCTCTGGCGGGACAAGCCAGGAATACAACCACACAGTACATGGTTCTTGGACAAAGGGCTCACAGGCGTCTATTTCTTTCACTGGTACGCGTTTTGATATTACCTCAGTGCATTCTTGCGGCTAATGTGCGATCTTAGGTACATCTATCGCTGTATATGGGACCATCGGGCGTGAAAACAACAACGGTGATCCGGCCTTTGCTCCAATCACAACATACACGATCGACGGCGAGAGTAATTCAAACTTCACTGGTACCCCGGGGACAGAGATTCTGTACAACCAACTGTTTTATCAGTCTCCAAAGCTCAGCGATGGCCAACATCAACTCATCGTGACATTGGACAATTCAAACATGAACACGGCATGGATCGACTACCTCGAAGTTGAAAAGACACCCTTCATATCACCTGGCGTAATTGCAGGTGCTGTCGTTGGTGCTGTCGTGGGGGTCTTATTGCTCGCTATCATTGGTGTTCTCCTTCGACGCATTTCCAGATTACAACGCCGAAAAGTCCAGTACGAACAAGTCCCTCGCAAACCCTCAGCATTATGTACGTGTTGAATCCCTCTCGTTATCATATTCTCATCAGTATTCACAGACTGGCCGTGGATGTCTCGCACTCCAGAAGTTGTCCCGTTTGGAAGTGACCAATTTGCCGAAACTCAACCCCTCACCATCCCGCGTCCCTTCTCACTAAACTCTTCAAATTATCCCCCGTCATCAGAACATTCAGATATCTACACGACGCGAGGTAGCATATCTGCTGGTACAAACAGGGACTCGAGCTCCACCGGTCTTACTAGCCTCACCGGGTACACGACCCAGGGAGGAACATCCGCCGATAAATCAGCCTCTCGTGCCAATAGGGAGTCCAGCTCCACGCACACCAGTCTGAGCGGGTACACGACGCAAGGGAGCACGTCTGCCGACAAAACCGCCTCCCGCCTCAGCAGAGACTCGAATGCTACAGGCCACACGAGCCTTAGCGGGTTCACAACGCGGGGTGGAACTTTCGCGGACAAGACAATTACCTCGCCCATATCCGCCAGCACTACTGGAAGCACGAGTGCCAGCGAACCCACGGGGTACACAGTCCGAAGCGGGACTAGTGCGGGCAAGGCGAATCGTCGCTCGCGACCTCCCGCCACTGCCTCCATACATTCATCACCAACAAACGACTCCCTCGATCTCAGACCTCGGCCGTTTCAACTTCCTGCGCCGACACCTACCACCAACAGGGTGGTTGTGGAAGGGGAGGATGCCCCGCCAGCATATGCAGTCCCCCGGCCTATTTTGGTGTAAATATGTACTTGCGTTTTCCATTTTGCTAATAGTGCTGTATGACTTGAATTGGGTCTGACCATGAGATTGTTGGAAGCACACATCAAAGACCATTTCTGTATCTGCCCCTGGCATTGTGGCCGCCCAATTCCCCTTCGATCTTGATCTATATTCACCACATGTTATGAAAGCGTGTTCCTCATCTCTTGTCTTGGCATCTCCCGAATCAAACGTAATTATGAATAAGTTCCGCGCCAGGCCACTTGCCATATGCTCTACGTACTTGTGCACTCCATTTTTTCTCTGTCGTTAAAATTCAAACGTTGGAATAACGGAGCCACGGTAAGAGTAGACCTGGCATCATTTGGTTGATTCGTAGCCGTGCCACTAAACAAGTGCAATACTATGGCTACCGAATGCGTCGACTACATAAACAGAATGGCAAGGTCTCAACATAAAGAAATAATAAAATGATCAACCAGTGCTCAACCTAGAACGACAAAGAACGGGAACACAAGACCACAAGAAATACAGCATACAAAAACAGAAAAAAGGAGAACGGTATCTGGAGCGATCCATTATAGATTCTTTCAGGCCCGTATTCTCCAACCATCGCCTTTCCTATTGACCCTTCCAATCCCACCAAAACCCTCCCTTACAACCAGCCACATAGCCGTACTGCACACCACATCTTTGATCTCCTCAGCCGTGAGCGTTAGTCCATCCCATTGAGTCGGTTTCGGTGATGTCACATGTGCTGTAGGGATGTGTTAAATTGGAGCAGATAAACATGAGACAGGAGAGGAAAGAAAAAAAGGAGAGAACGTTCACTTGTCATGATATAGAAGCAAGACATATCAGGCAGGAGGCGTATGACGCTATTGATCTCATCACCCATGTGCCATCTCTTGTACGATAAAAAACCAGGGACGAGACACCAAGCGAGCCTTATCAAAAGCCACCAAAGAACTGAAAAAACAAACTGAAAATGATATATAAGGAATATGTTTACTCACGTAGAGGCCGTTTCACTGCTCCCATCCGTTCAACCTCCACATCCGGCAATGGAAACGGGACCTTCAACATCGCGACGACCTTCGGATGATGCGGTGTCGGCGACAGTGTGCCCACTTTCAACCGTAGCACCTGTGGGGCTGGGGGAAGGACACCCATCTCCCCATCTGGACCACCGCTGCCGTTGCCGTTGATATGCTGCGCACTCGCCCGTCGTGATCGTGCAGTGAATGTTGACCCTGTGGTTCCAGCACCAGTGCGTCGTATTTTGAGCGTACATGTCCATGGAGTTTCTGAATCCTCAGGATCACTGTCGTCCCCATCATCGTTAGTATACACCGAACCTCTCCGGTCACGCTCGCGATCCCGCGTTGCAGATAGGTCGCGGTGCCCATCTTCGCTTGTGCTGATGGTCGTACTGACGCTATGACGAGAGATAATAGATAGACGATGAGAGAGTTTATCGCTGGCGCTGACACGCTCACGCAGCCTGTCCCTGGGCTCCTTCTCCTCCTCATCTTCAGCCTTCTTCTCTTTGTCTTTGTCCCTTCCTCGCCCCTTCCTTGCCCGAACTTTCGCATTGTTCCTCTTCCACTCAAAGCGGACTTCCACGCCTTCTCCAGCAGCGATGTGGCCCCCATTCCCATGAAGCGAGAACCCGCTCCCGCGAGAACTTCCTGCACGCGGGTGTTGCGTATTGTGCGCTTGAACCATCCCCAGTAGTCCGCCCGCATCCATGTCGTCCGCCCGGCGTTTGAACCACCGCCTCACAAACCACACGTACATCAGCGCCCGCGCGGACTTGCCCAGACTGCCAACGGGAACCGGCTCAGGCGCCGCGCCACCCGTGGACGCGTAGGAGTAGGAGAGCGTGGGTTGGATGCCAAGTACGGGTGGACGCAAGATTCTTCCGTCCTCACCTCCGGGATTTGGTGTGGCCGTGGTTGGCGTACTCACGTCCTGAGAACTTCCATTCCCGTGACCTGAGTCGCTCAGCTGGTGGGAAGGAGAATCTTCAAGAGAAGGTACTTGGAGAAGGCCAAGACCTAGGGCACGGGCGTTTGGGGAGCTCGAGCGGTGCCGGAGCTTATCAGTAAGATGAGCAGGAGACAATGTGGCGGAGAAATTACGGGAGTGTCGCGAACGTGCGGTGGGAGTTGTGCTGGGATCAGGAGTGAGGGGTTTAGTAAATTGTAGTGGGGAGGTTGATGGGGAAAACCGAGAGGGCGCAGGGGACACGGGAGGGGAGGTGACAGAATTGTCCTTCTTTTTGAACATCTTGCCAAATAAATTGCGTTTGGACGATGAGCCGTTACCTGACATGCCAGTAGGAGTCGACGGTTGAGGAGCGGGTGATGCTTTCGGTGTCGCAATATTTGGATTGAGATTCGAACTCGCGTGGGGAAGGGAAACGACAGAAGATTCGGCAGTCGCAGTCTGTGCCCCAGGGTCCGGGGTAGTTGGGCGGCTATTTCGTATGACTGGTGGAGGTTGGGCTTGCGCCTTAGAGCGATCACTCCATACTTCCACGGGCTCTAGGATAGCAAGGTCAATGAGCTCGATGCCGCGTTTTAGAAATTTGGCAATCTTCGCATCGGTTCCAGCGTCCACGATGGTATTTGTCATCACGTTGTGAGCTTGAAGATTGTACAATGGGATGATGGTACGGCGAGCGGAAGCCACAGATGAAGTGGACGCGAAGGAAGCAGTAGATCCATATGAAGAGGTGTCAGAGCGATTGGATGCGGTGCGTGTTAGAGAAACGGACGTAGTCGTCGAGTTACCACCGTCGCTGTCATCAAGAGATTGTCGTGTGGTGCGCGCTGCTGGAGGTACCAGTTGCACTTGGAGGTTTAGAGGATGATTTGATTTCGCAGGTGGCGGCCGCACAATAATAAAAGTCTGATGGTAATTGGAGACACAAGGTCGTACGATGATGTAATCGATGCCCGTACCTCGTTGACGGTTTTCGTCTTGCTCTTCTTCGCGCTCTGCTCATCCTCTGCCGGTTGTTCTTTGTAGGCGGCCTGCTCCTCGGGACTGTCAGTGGGTTCGAATTTGTTGTTTGACGACAACTGAGCGAGGTTGCTGCTGCTATTGCTATTTGGGAGGTGTAATGAAGGCAACAAAGAAACGAAGGACGAGAACATGTTTGTTCTCGCCGAATGTGGCTAAGATCAAGTGATGACAAGAAGCTTGAATGGTTTCTCGCTTAAGAATGAGTCGAAATTCAGAGGTTTATTTGTATGACAGCTGGCTTGGCACCGCAGTACCTTGCAACAGAGAATACGCAGTTGAAGATGATCTTGATGGGCTGTCGGGTCCGTAAGATCAGTTGTTTACAGAAGGTTTCGTCTACGAACCTAAAAGGTCGATAAATGGTCGAAGCTTTCGATACAGGCTTTGATATGCTCCACTTGACGAGAAGTGTGGCCCTTTTCCAGCTCAAACACACAGTTCCACGACCTGTTTCGACGATCAGCATTCATAGGAGCGTAGAGTTCTCAACTAACTTTCCTAGGAAAGCTCTCGTGATGTCTTCTTGACGGGAACGAGGCGGCGTCTAGCGAGCGTGCGAGAAACCTAGGTTGAACTCTTCACAAGACCGTTGAGCAGGAACTTTTTTTTTTTAAGAAATAATAAGTAGATCGTTGATAGAGGTGAGAGCAGAAAAACTGTACCTTGAGAAGTAGTTCCACGTTTTGAAGTCGGTGTGATGAAACTCGGGAACTGCTTTTTCGTCATTGCTTACGTGAAACTGATTAGCACGTGGCGCCTCGGCGCCGGTGACGCGTAGAGTTCTCGCTCAGCGCATCACGAAAACCTTTCAAAAGAGAAAGGCGTCAGCTGCTGGTCTGAGAAACCTGGAAGAAGAAGATGTCCCATATTCAAGTTGGAAAATGTGTTGCTTAATCCTCTTTGCTGCGCAATGGTCTTGCATCCGCTCACGACCTATTTTTAGCTACCATAGCTTCCTTGATTCAATTTCCACAGTTTGTCGAATCCAGGCACTCATGTTCTCCGATCTGTATCAATCATATCGTCGCAACCCTCCGTATCGTCCTGACTACACGCAGATTTTTTTCCTTCCAATCCATCTAGTCATGCGCCAAGCATGTTCTCGACACGGAACCGCGAAACCGTTCGATCATATTTTGTCCCCGAAAGGAAGTTTTGATGTTTCGCTTGATCGACAAGTCTCATATCCTATACACTATGACAACACCGTCCGGAGTACGGAGTTGCCACGACGCGTAATTGTCGATTTTACACTCGTTAGTCAACGCACATGAGCTCTACAATGGACCTCCGACCCTGCAAAATCAGAGGAAACATCTGAACACCGTGGGTCACACAACTTAAACTTAACCCAGACCCGCGTTTTCCGACTGAAGAGGGATCAGATTGAGAGATGAATTCGCCTTGTCAGGGGAACCGAAGACCGGGTAACCCGTGTCTACTCTCGGCCGAACAGTAAGGACCATTAACTGCCGCAACGCGTCAGTACTTAACTCTGTGTAATCGTCTATGATACTACATACTTTTCAAGTTGTACCGAATAGGCTTGTGATATTCAGGCTCATACGGCTTTATTTAATCGAAGTTACGTGGTACTTATCCCAGAGAACTAATGCCATTACAATTTAGTCAATTTGATGGGGTTTCCTTATCACCCATTCCTTATCTCATCTCATGAGTCATACTAGCCCACAAAATGTGGTGGCGCAGGTATATTAAAATAATCTGTCAGATGACTCTCGTCCCTTTGCCTTACTTCATTGTTATGCCCATTAATATTGGTATATTAATACAACTATCAGGATTCTCGACAGGGATCAGCTGCTCAGTCTTTTCTCCTGTTGCTCGCGGCTCGCCACCAACAAAGGACATAGATTTCTAGCGTACTGTGTAGGTGCAGTCCTGGGCTGATGGGTCACTCAACGACAACTACATCTTGTAGCTAAGCGCCAACAGCTGATTTAACAACCACCGGTAGGATGCCTAGATTGCGATTAGCATATGCTCTTTCGCAAATTGATCAATCAAAGCAACTTACCTCCAGTAGGTAGAACGTAAGGAGGACGCCCAATTGCTGTTAAGAATCCGTCTATTATTCCCGCGTGTGCTGTAATAGAAATGACTGGAGAATTGACACGGTCAGAGCGGGATGATACAATGATGAAATAGATTCCTCACATATGTCATCCAAATCCTGCTCAAATATTTGATCTAGGACCTCTTTCGCTCGACTAGCGACATGTGTTTTGGTTTCCCGGACATCAGGATCCCATAGAAGGTCATCTTCCGTGAAACCAGTTTCAAACTGAAATTGAGGGAACGCTTCTGCGATGTACGATGCCGTGCGTCGTTTGTCGCAAGTGTGGTTTCCATACTGTTCGCGACATTTCTGAAAACATGTAGGTCATAAGACTCAGGGACTAAACAAGAGCCCGATGGATACCTCAAGGATAGTTGGACTTCTTAGATTATTACCAAATGTCAATTCACAGGTTTTCAACGCGCGCGACATTGGGCTGCAGTAGAACTTCCCGGGAAGTGGGATTCCAGCTTCAAGTTCGATCTTCCAGGCGTCATGAGCATCGACCGCTTGGCCTTTCCCGAGCGTGGTGAGCTCAGGATCAGCTGCTCGTGAATGAGAATCATGTCAGGTCTGGGATTGCGCACAAATTTAGGACTGACTCACGACCCCAGACCAATTCTCCATCTCCATCTAGCATTGACCAGCGGCTGCGTGGATGACCCTTTTGACATATGTTCATACACCATAAATTCAATCTTACTCATGCCATGCTGTCGAATTTGTCGCGTACTTTGCTATTGCGACGTTATCTGTACGGCCCTAGTGTCAATGGACGTGGTTGCATAGCAAGAAGCGCGTCGTACGGTATCCCTGTCCATGCCGTCCGAAGAAGAACACCTTGTATGAAGTCTTAGGATCAGCAGGGGTATTGAGATTCTCTATTTCGGCGAAGAAGGTCTTCCATCGGTTGGTCGATTTGTCCAGGAGTCCGAAACGTGGTGGCGTCTAAGCAAGTCGTTGAATTTCAGATAGCATCGAGATTAGTTGGACGCGATGATACTTACTGCGAGAATCCCTGAGGCCGTTGGGCTATCTTGTGCGAAAAAGCCGGATAATGCCTGTGTTTGCGAAAAGAGGGTGGCATGATCAGTTCTAGTGGAGAGGTAATGGGTATGTATAAACGAGCGCCTACACTGTATGACCTCGCTGTCGACATGCTGATCGAAATTGCGACAATGTTCGAGCTCTAGTTGGGTTGAAAACCGCAGCGTTCAGATACTGGATGAGAGGCCCGGACCAAATCAACCATGGCATCGATCCATCGATATGTCTTTTGGCTTGGAAGGTTCTGAAGGGGAAATAGCTGAGAAAAGGATGGTTACCGGCCCGGTGGGCCGCGCTGTCGAATTTCATTGTGAAGCTTGTGAAGGACAGAGATTATAGCGATTGGGTAGGTATGACCGCGTGCATCGCGTCCTGAGGCCTAAGTTAGAGTAGCACTACGCACGTCCGTCAATTTCAAGTTGCGAAGAAAGATGAAATCCTGCGTGCCAATCCAAGAATTCTTCGTCCGGTCTTCCATACTTATCTTACATTCTCCTTCCAAGAGGCCCAATATGAGTAAGTTGAGAGATGAACAAACAATCGTAATCGGGCAAGGAAAATTTTCAAGGTCGGAGTCAAGACAGACTAGACCGTTTGAGTCGATGGCTCCAAAGTCACGGTGGCGCAGTTCACGCGAATGCCAGACTTGTTAGAGTACCAGAAAGCCAATAATTGCACATATTACTATGGTCAATTGTTTACTCATTATCAACACGTCGAATCAATAACGTCTGCGGCGGTTCCTTATTTGACCACTGAGTTCGATGTTGGCTAAAGGCTCAGCAACAACCAGATTCGGATACTTTTTCCAGAAGATCCATGCACGGAGAATATCCTGCAACTGTGGTATAAGCTTCCGTTCCTTGTTTCATGCATAGGTTTGCTCGATTCTCACCCTCTGTGTTCCAAACATGATTGCGACCAACGTGGGTACTTCATCGTGTGTCAATACACTGCACTCATCAGTGAGTATATAGGCATGCTTACTAACGGTCAGGGCAATGTCCCAGCCAGAGATACTTTCAGTTAAATAGTGCTCTGAAAAGTGCACTGAAATCATGTCCAACCTAAAGGTGTTCAATCAACTGTTGTATGTCTCGATCTCACTTTGCGTACCCTGCAGCAATTAACACAATTGCCGTAAAGAGCGACAGTCGAAGGAAAGTCGACAATGTCACATTTGTGTTTGGAAGGCTTGACCGTTTGAATGCTGCCCAATGGCGATAGAGAAGTCTAGCCGTGTAAACTGGAGCACTGTGAGAAAATCGGTTGGAGGAAATTTCGAGTCAGAGAATTCGGCTGACCCTCCACTGAGAGAACAACCACAGCGGCAACGAGGATGATGAGCGCAGTAACTAAGAACCTATAAAAGTAACGGGGTTAATAAAAGCGTTGGAACCATCCATCTAAATAAGAAACATACGGAGTGAGTGTTGCGACGTAGCAGAAAAATTTGGTTGGATGGCGTTTTATTATCGAGGGACCATCGATCATCTGAGGGATATAAATTTTAGCGAGGACATCATCGAAATTAAGATAACAGTCACCAGAGTAACCGCAAAGGAATGCAGAACAAAGACAATCCAGGGGAAGGCCAAGAGCTGATGATATCTATTATGAGACCCCGTATAGTAATCGGGAATGAAGAAAATATCATCACTGTTCCAGACACCCTGTGATTCGGTCCAAACATCATTGAACAGGTTTGAAAGTAAAACTTTCACAGCATCTGTCAGTTGTCATGATATGAAGCTAAGGCATGGGACTAACATCGATAACCAATGCAGTGTATCCAACGGCGCATCTGTTAGCAATGAGAGTTGCTTTCAAGTTGACCAATATACCAGAAGACACGTACAAGGAAGGGGAAGCATAGACCAGTATAGCCTGGGCTAGACAACTTCCGAAAGGAGGGTCAGGCCCGGTTTGATGTCCAAAAGTCAGAAGATATGTGATCGAGTAGATGATCCACGAAAAGACATGACTGTACCACACTTTCCGCCGTAGAACGTGAGGGGACAAGAGTGCAGGGACCAAAACTACGACATTCAATAAAAGGCCCAAAAAAGCGAAGGTATCGAAGACGATGAGCTCCGCAGTGAAAGATTTGGAGGCTTCACTTGTATCGGGAGTCAAAAGAGTGGAAGGGATGGCCGGCATCAGGATGAAAGGTAAATATTGAAAGATCGAATCTGGGAGAGCGAAAGAAAGGCTGGGAGACATCGCATTTCGTGGCGTGTTTTTAAAGGATAAATGAGATCAGATAGATTGCGTCAAAAGCCACACACACAGCCAAAAAAGATAGGTGCCATTATTATTGGGTATACTGCTGCAAATTTCCAGCGTCACGAGGGACAAAGCTGGATAGATAGATGAATATCCAAGTCCTTGAACAATGGGAGACGACGACCGCCCAAGTGACAAAGATGAGTTTTAATAGGAGGCAATGTGGAGGGACATGCATAATAAACGGGCACCTACACTATATGACCTTGACATGTCGTTCTAAATTGCGTCGATGTTCGATACCAGGCTGGATTAGAGCCAAATCAAGCACCTTGTTTGTCATCGGATGATTCGGATCGACAAGTATGTGAGTTGCCGGCTCACCGGGCCGCGTGTTATAACCCTTCATGTAAACTGCAAACTTTTCAGCCTGAGGCAGCCTGATTCTTGTCCTCAGCAACTCCTCCTACGCATTCTATACAGTGATGGAAGCATGGCGGCGCGGTAGAGTCAGTGTTGTATCGTTGACATCGACTTGTCTACCAGATTCACGTCACCATTAATTTAAAGCTTAGGTTCCATACGATCAACCTCAAACCTTTTTGACGTTGTCCGGTCTTCACGCCAATACCTATACCAGATCCTACCGCGACGATGCGCCCAAAAAAACCACCGCATCTCTAGTCCTTTACGTCGCCATCATTGGTGCACACCTCCCCTTCCGCTTTGAAGGTCCGGCGACAGGTGCTATGATCTCAGACAGTGGATTTGCAGGGGTGGGCTGTTGCGGCTAGGACAAGGACGAAGGACGAAGAATACGCGGTGGGTGTGGGTGGATGATGCCAACGTTGTTAAATAAGGAGGCTTATGAGGTTCGAAACCCCGGCCTTCTCGTTGACAGGATGAGCGGGTAAAACCCTGTGGGAATCGACTACCAGTTCCCTGACTGCCGATATAACTCCCCGCCCTTCAGGTAACTTCAACCACCGCGTTGTCTGCTTTCCTCAGAGCACGTATGCTAATCATAAAACAGCACTCAGACATAACACAATTTATCACTCGCCATTCCGGCAGCCTCCATCCCATATTAGAACCGGCCGTGCGTAGAACACTTCCAGCACATCATACACATAGTTCGCAAGCAGCTCAATCGTTGGGCGCTTCTCCAGGATCGCTCGAAGCAGGGACACGCCGTCCTGATATCGCCCACGCTGGAACCGCGGTAACTCAACGGATACAATTCCCCAAAACCTGGCACGAAACGCAACCGAGCATAGGTGCGTACACCCAACCAGCGCATGCGCGGCGTCTTCTAAACCATCTCGACACAGCCGACATACTCTGTTATTACGTGGGACGGGTGGGCGCCTCCGTTCACTCCATCGTAGGCGCTCCACTGCCAGGTCATGGCAAGACAATAGCAGCCTATAGCTAGTCAGTGCACGACGGTAATGAGGGATCGTGACTCGTAGATAGTGGCGAAAGGCGAGTATTTTCCTAACTCTAACTCCATTTTCCATTTTCAACCTCTCTGGCAGCAGATCACGCGTCCGGACCGACGCTCGAAGAAGGGAGTCAATCCATGGAATCAACAACCTGATCTGATGGACGTACTATTTCATTGAGTACTGGAAGATTTTAGGATGCCATGCTGTAAAGACTGAAGTATAGTGAGTTTCATTTGCTATCTTTTATCTCAAGGGCATCATTTTACCTTGTATCACGTAGCCAGAAACCGCGTATCTGCCCAGTTCTGAGAGTTTTCCATCGTATACCAAAGACAGAAGATGAAGTCAATGCCCTTATTAGCGCCGTCAAACGCAGTGTCCCAATCCGGTGTTTGAACAGTACCCAAGCAACAAAGAAGGCGGTGCTTGACAGTATGGGGTCAAGTACCTGGGTACGCCAGTATCCGTTGAGAACCAACGAGAGCGCGTTCTTGCTCGCTCGTGGCGATACACTATCGCTTGCCGACATCTCTGTGCATGCAGCTATAAACGGCGAGTTGGCATTCTTGTTGGCGTGCCAAACGGTAGCAGGTGATTTTGATCTCTCCGAGGAAGGTGTACATCTCGCAGCAGGTACGCTGATCGCAGGCTATCACAGCGTTATCGCAACGACTTGGTCTGTTCGTGACGAGGATGCACCAGTCGTTGCGGAGGCTGTGTATAGACCGCTCCTTGAAAAGGGGCAAGTAAACCGTACTGGCGCGGCCCTTGCACTGCACCACGCAACACATTTACTTACGGGAAAGGGTAGGCGAGGAACAAATCATGTGGTGGGCTTCATCCATCCATCTTGGGGTCTTCATCCATCCATCTTGGGGTCTGACTGGCTTTGTGTTACTTCGGGTTCCAAATCGACAGTGCCATTTCCAACCCGTTTCTTTCACCGCGGTACCATTCTACATGTCCGTCTTGTAACATTCCAATGATAGAACATGTATGACTCGACTGAAAAGACAAATATTGCAGTGATTGGGTAGGGACCGTGTGCATCGTGCCCTAAAGCCCAAGTGAGAGTCGAATTGCGAACGTCCATCAATTTCAAGTCGGAAAGAAAAATGAAATTCTGCGTGCTAACTCAATATTTCTTCAAGAGAATGTCCTAGCCCACCCGCTCAATATGCATAAGTTGAAGATGATCGAACAATCGAAATCTGGCAAGGAAAACTGTTAAGGCCGAAGTCGAGGCAGACTAGACTAGTACTGTTTGACTCGATGGCTTCGAAGTTCATGCGAATGCCAGGCTTGTTAGTGTCAGAAAGCCGATACTATTTTCTACCATTTACTCGAATTCGATATAAACTCATCTAAGCGACAACTTCGGTGGCAATGTTGTTGAGTTCCTTGTTTGACCACTGAGTTCGACGTTGGTTAAAGACTCAGTAGAAACCGGATCCGGATACTTTCTCCAGAAGATCCATGCACGGAGAATATCCTGTAACTGTGATATAAGCTTCTGTCTGCTATTATATGCATAGGTTTGCTCAACACTCACCCTCTGTGTTCCAAACATGATTGCAACCAACGTAGGTACTTCGTCGTGTCTCGTCAATCCACTGCACTAGCCAGCGAGTATATATGCGTGCTCACTGATGGCCAGGAAAATGTCCCAGCCTGGAAGTATTTCATTTATATCGTGCGCTGAAACGTGCACTGAAATCATGTCCAACCTAAGGGTACTCAATCAGCTGCTGTATGCCTCGACCTCACTTTACACTGTACCCTGCAGCAATCAACACGATTGTCGTGAAAAGCGACAATCGAATCAACATCGACAACGACATTTTTGCGTTTTGAAGGCTCGACCGTTTGAATGCTGCCCAATGGCGATATAAAAGTCTAGCCGTGTAAACTTGTGCATTGTGAGCAATTTGGTGCGAGGAAATTTCAGCTCAGAGAATTTGGCTGACCCTCCACTGAGAGAACAATAACAGCGGCAACGAGGATGATGATCGCAGTAACCAAGACCCTTTGAAAGTGTTCATACAAGTTTTGTATCCATTCATTTAAATGAGAAACATACGGAGTGCGTGTTGTGATGTGGCAGTAAAACTGGGTTGGATTGCGCTTTATTGTCGAGGGACCATCGATCAACTGCAAAATTATAGGAATTTTAAACTTTAGTGAGGATGTCATCGAAGTTCAGATGACAATCACCAGAGTGATTGCAAAGGAATGCAGAACGAAGACAATCCAGGGGAACACTAAGAGTAAGAGCTGATAATATTTATTACGAGACCCTATATAATCGGGAATGAAGGAAAGATCATCACCGTTCCGGACAACCTGTGATTGGGCTTCTTCTGTCTAAACACCATCGAACAGGTTTGAAAGTGAAACTACCGCAACACCTGTCAGTTGTTTTGATATGAAACAAAGTTATGGGACTAACATCAATAACGAGTGCAGCGTATCCAACGGCGCATCTGTGAGCAATGAGATATACTACTTTCAAGTCAACCCATCTACTAGAAGACACGTACAAGGAAGGGGAAGCATATGCCAGTACAGCCTGCGCTAGACAACTTCCGAAAGGAGGGTCAGGCCCGATTTGATGTCCAAGAGTTAGAAGATATGTGATTGAGTAGATGATCCACGAAAAGACCTGGCTGTACCACACTTTCCGCCGTAGAACATGAGGGGACCAGAGTGCAGGGGCCAGTACTATGGCATTCAATAAAAGGCCCAAAAAAGCGAAGGTATCGAAGATGATGAGCTCCACAGTGAAAGATTCGGAGGCTTCACTTGTATCGGGAGTCAAAAGAGTAGAAGGGATGGCAGGCATCAGGATGAAAGGTAAATATTGAAATATTGAATCTGGGAGGGCGAGAAAAATGCTGGGAGACATCGCATTTCATGGCGTGTTTCTAAAGGACAAATGAGATCAGATAGATCGTGTCAAAAGCTATGCACGCATCTAGAAAAAAAAATAGGCGCCGATTGTTAATGGGCATACTGCTGCGAGTTTCCAGCACGACGAAGGACAAAGCTGAACAGCTAGGTGAAAATTCAAGTTCTTGAACAATGGGAGATGAAGCGCGTCCACGGTACGGTACTCCTGTCCATACCGTCCAAGTGACAAAAACACCGTATAAGAAGTGCGAAAACAGTGTGTATGATCAGTTTCGGAATCGAGATGCGATGCGGAGGGTGATGCATAAACGGGCGCTTACAAGTTACAATGATCATAGGCCTTGTAAAGCCGACATGTCATTCCAACTTGCGATTCGGACGTAGTTGAGTCAAATACCGCAGCATTCAGATACTGGATCTGAGTTAAATCACATCCAGATCAAACCCGCAACGATATCGACTGTCATCGTATCCATTGATCAAAGGCTCTGTAGGGAAAAAGGGGCCCGTTATTGCTGGCACTACCGGGCCGCGCCGTGGACATCATAAAGATCACAGCGGCTGGGTAAGGTAACTGTCACCTATGTACGTCGCGTCTTAACTCTAGGACCTAAGTTGGAGTAGAACTGTCACGCACCGATGCCCATGGAGTTTAACTGCCACCAAAATGCGCCTAGTAGCCCTTATACCATTTGTAAGAAAAATCAAATTCTAGGTGCCAACTCAATATTTCTTCATCCAGTTCCATACTTATCTTACATTCTCCTTCCAAGAGGCCCAGCATCCTGGCCCCCCCGCCCAATATTTGTAGGTTGAAGAGCGTCAAACAACCGAAATCTGGTAAGGAAATTTGTCAAGGTCGGAGTCGAGAGGAAGGAAGGAAGGTGGCTCCTCTACCGCTGACTCGCAGAACGGAACGGCACAGTCGAAATTGCCTCGGTATGAGATGAGTGCGAAAACGCTCACTGGTGCACTTCACGTAAATGTCAGGCTTGTTAGAGACTGTCAGAAAGCCACTAATTGTACATGCTACCATTTTCCACCGTTTACTCGACATAAACTCATTGAATTGATAACCTCTGTAGTGATGTTGTTGAGTTCATTGTTTGATCACTGAGTTCGACGTTTGCTGAAGACTCGGCAGCAACCGGATCTGGATACTTTCTCCAGAATATCCATGCACGGAGAATATCCTGTGATTGTGATATAAGATTCTGTCTGCTATTATATGCATATTCACCGACACTTACTCTCTGTGTTCCAAACACGACTGCAACTATTGTCGGCACTTCATCATGCCTCATTAATACACTGCGCTGATCACCGAGTATATATATGCATGCTCACTAATGGTCAAGACAATGTCCCAGCCCGGGGAGATTTCATTTGCACGGAGGCCAGTCATGAGCAACCTAAGGGTGTTTAATCAACTGTCGTACGCCTCGATCTCATTTTGCGTACCCAGAAACAAACAACACAATTGTCGTGAAGAGCGACAGTCGAAGCAACATCGACAATGACATACTGGCATTTCGACGGCTTGACCGTCTGAATATTGCCCAATGGCGATATACAAGTCCGCCCGTGTAAACTAGAGCTCTGTGAGCAAACCGATGTGGAAGAATTTCAAGTCAGAGAATTCGTCTGACTCTTTATCAAGAAAGTAATAGAAGTGGCAACGAGGATGATGACCGCAGTAACCAAGAATCTAAGAGTAATGGTGTTCATACAAGCGTCGGATCCATCCATTTCAATAAGATGCATACGGAGTGCGTGTCGTAATGTGGCAGTAAAACTGGGTTGGGTTGGGCACTACTTTCGAGGAACTATCGATCATCTGCAAAATTTAAACTTGAGTGGCGAAAACGTCATCGAAGTTCAGACGAAAGTCACCAGAAGAACTGCGAAGGAATACAGAACAAAGAAAACCCAGGGGAACGCCAAGAGCTGATAATGTCTACTATAAGACCGTAGTAATTGGGGGCGAACAGAAAATCATACCGTTCGGGACACCCTGTGACCAGGCTCCTTCTGACCGAACATCATCGAACAGGCTTGAAAGTGAAACTATCATAGTATCTGTCAGTTGTCATGATATGAAGCAAAATTATGGGACTAACATCAATAACGAATGCCGCGTATCCGAAGGCGGCTCTGTGAGTAATAAAATATACTACTTTAACCCTCTAATAAAAAGCACGTACAGGGGAGGGGAAGCGTAGACCAGTACAGCCTGCACTAGGCAACTTCCGAAAGGAGGGTCCAGCTCGATTTGACGTCCAAGAGTCATAACATATGAGATGGAGTAGATCATCCACGCAAGTATCTGACTGTACCACACTTTCCGCCGTCGAATATGAGGGGACCAGAGTGAAGCGGCAAGTACTGCAGCATTGAGTGCAACACCCAAAAAGGCGAAGGTATGGAAGACGATGAGCTGCATGGTGGGACTTTCGGAGGTTTCCCTTGTATTAGGAGTCAAAAGAGTGGAAAGGATGGCCGGCATTGGGACGAAAGGTGAAAAATGAAAGAACGGATCTGGGCCAGCGAAAGAAAGGCTGGGATACAACACATTTCGTATCGCGTTGTTGAAGGACAGCTAGATCAGATAGATGGCGTCGAAGGCCGCTGATGATGATTATTATTAGGTATAAGTTCTGGGGATGGGCGGCGTTGCCATGATGGACATACTTCGACGAACCTTGCCCATTTTGCAAAAGTTGATAAGAGCTCCTCTGTCAGACCATCATCTTGTGTCGCATCTTTATAGCCCGTGAGATCCCATACAAGTGAAGAAAGTGAAGAAAACAATCTGGAACAATATCTCCAGAACCTGAACGAGAAGAATCAACAACTTGAACGCATTCTGCACACAGAGCAATCCCGCTCGTCCTCACGACCCGAGTTTCGGACCTCCGCCTCTAGAAGAGGAGATATTGTTAAATACGAGAGGTTTTCAGGTTGTCAAAGCCCCAGGATGCCACGTTTGGAGGCAAAAAAAGAGAATCGTTTGCTGAGAAGTGAACAAATATTAACCTCGATGGGTTCTCTTCTCCGCGTCGGTTGGATCTACTTGAACTCGTGTTCTGACTAGTACTCATCCTCACTCATCGTCGTTCTTTGCACTGTCTGCTGGAATGGAACTTCTCGTCTCAAGATATTGAATATTCTACAAATTTCAGTACTGCCTGGGCCCGTCATTACAAATTTAACAGGGTTATGCTCGTGACGCCCATCTTTTCCTTGGCTAAGATTCAGAAGGGCTTCCTACCCTAATGATTAACTTCGATGCATATGGGTTCTCTTCTCGGCGGGGTCTACTTGAACCACGTTCTGACTCATGATCATCGTTCGCTACCACGCTACGCACTAAGGCTGGAATGGCACATCTCGCCTCAAGTTTCTTTGCAATTGCGCCATTGTACAGCGCTAGCGTCGGGACTGGGATACGAACATACACTGTAAATCTTCCTTAATCAGTGTTTCTCCATCTGTACTTAATCATCATCATCATCATACAGACCCTCCCTGGTTTCTTCGCCCAAGATAACTCGTCCGCCACCGGTATACCTGCTGTACGATTTCGCTCCAACCACGCTCGAAGTGAAGTTCATAATTTATTATTATTTATAGATTCCACCTCACTTTGGTCTCCTCGACTCGAACGCCTCCTCTCCCGATCGATGGACTCGGTTTTTCGAGAACATAAATAAACTGAATGAAAGAGCGAACGAGACGACTTCTTATAAGGTGTTCTTTTTGAGTCGGCATGGGGAGGGGTTTCGTGAGTCCTAAGTCTTGATCTCATGGGTTGTATCTGATGTGAAAAAGATAATGTCGCAGAGGCCAAGTACGGCACCCCTGCGTGGAACGAGTAGGTTTCTCGTTCAATTATAAAGCCTTGCATAATCTCTCGTCACGAAGCTACTGGTCTAAATTAGACGGCGACGGCGATATTGTCTGGGGTCGTGCGTACATACCCTCCTCTCCCCCCTTGCCTATTACAATTCATATCCACAGCCGACGCAGAACTCACGGATACAGGAAAAGCCCAAGCAGCAGCTGCCGGGGAGGCATGGAAAGCCGAACTAAGAGCTGGGTTGCCACTCCCTGGGGAGTTCTATGTCTCCCCGCTTTCTAGGGCGTTGAGAACGCTTGAGATTACCTTTGATGGGATTATCCGTAGACATGATAAACGAAGGGAACAGTGGGCGACTGTAGTCGAAGTATGTAAATGGGTTCAATCCTACCTACACCCCACCCTTGATCCATTTACTTCCCTAGAACTGTCGCGAGGTCTACGGCATCCACACGTGCGACCAACGGCGCACACGTTCATACATCCAGACCGCCTTTCCTGAATTCCGGATTGAGAAAGGGTTCGCGGAGGAGGACCTGCTATGGGATCCTGATGTGCGTGAGGATGATGCGCATGTTGCGTCGAGGGCTAGGGAGGTTTTGGATGGGGTGTTTGAGAAGAACAGAGACGATATTTGTGTGTCTGTAATTGGTTTTGAGATGGGTCTTTGATGTTTGATGTTTGACTCTAGTCATTTCTGTTACGGCGCATGGGGGGATTATTAATGGGTTCTTGGCTACGGTTGGGCGTCCGAGTTATGGGTTGCCGACGGGAGGTGAGTAGTTTGTACTTCAAGGGTAGAGATTTGAGCTTAGATGCGCACTTACCCATGGCCATGGATGGCAGGGATATTGCCCATTGTGATCAAATCGGTGTACATGCGTACGGGCCCAGAAGTTGGGGAGACTGGAGATTGAATCGAATTTGGATATTAGAATCGGAGTAGTCGCTGCCAGGATGTGTTGTGGATCTACCACATGCATCCAACGCGATCAAGAACTTGATAGAAATAAAGCCTGCATCAACCAAAGGACTAGGAAGCCAACCATATGACCAGGGTATGGCATGAGCGGTCCTCGAGAACTTAAATGACTCGCTCGGAGTGGGAAAGGAGGTGGCTCTGGCTCCGGCCGAGAAGTACAATATGAATGGAATTCTTATGCATATATAAGCTATTCAAGGTGGCCACGTGGAAAGAAACGTGGAATGGACCACATAGAAGCCATGGTACGTACGTATTTCGCGAGAGATGCGGGGTCAGTTCGTTTTGGGAGCGACGGAGGAAGAGCTTGAGATCGTTGTTGACCGCAGATGCGGCGTCGGCGACGTCAAGCGCAAGCAGTGGCAATGACTCCGGCGGCGGCGGCGCGACCTGGTGCGACGCGTCCAAGGTCACCAGGCCCGTATCATCCACGGAGTTTTATTGGTTTTACGCGAATTTGATATTGATGTAGACGGGAGAGTCGGAGGGCGAAGCGTCATTGTTTTCGTCAAAGTCGCAAAGATAAGAAGTTTGGTTTTCGGCCGATGAGTTTTAGTACTAGTGTGGCGAGATACGAGGGGTTAGACGCAAGTTAAGGTTAAGTGTGGAGATGTCAATGTCAGTGTCGGTGTTTGGTCGGTGTAAACTTAGCTTGAGCCTTGAAGTCGTGGAACCCCCTCGGAGGCGTGGTCGAGTTCATGGTGGACCTGACGGAGCCAAATTAAGCGAAGGTCGGACAAACGTTCGCTTGTCGATTCAGGCACAAATGGGCGCGCGACCTTTTGTCAGATTCCAATTTTTTACTTTTATATGTAGCGGTGATAAGAGGATGGTAACTTATTATAATTCCCCACAGTTAGGCTTTTGTGATTTTGGGAGGATATTGCGTCTTCTGGAATTGCGACATATTCGCTCTAGGTCCACTCAGGGTGCGCTGAGTATTTATTGACTCTTTCCTCCAGGATTCGACAGCGCAATGGACAAGGTCAAGGAGATGAACGCAGGAAACGGCGGCGTCAAAGTAGTGTTCGGCCCCGGGACCGATCGTTCAGCAACACGCCACTCAAACCCTGTCTCACACTCACACTCACGCTCGCCGACTCACTACGGCTCGACTGATCACTACCGCCTCACATCCAGCCCTGAACGCATACGCCGCTCTGACAGTGGCACTCTCCTGAACGTCGTGCCTGAGGACAGGATCATGGTCCAGTTTTCACCAACCATCGAACCAGTGAGGACGCCCATGTATACTGCTGGTGCCCCACTCGATGAGGATGAGGAGGAGAGAGAATGGGAGTGGCAGCTTGATGAAGAGTTGGAGGAGCAGGGTCTTTACCGAGGTTCGTTTCAAGTTGTCTATTTATTCTTTTCTAATGCCTTGTATAGGTTCCTACAAGCGTCTAATACTCCTATACACCCTCAGTCCACTAACATTCCTCATCGTCGCTGCCCTCCTCTCCCTCCTCCCCTACTTGATCTACCCAACAACCCAACCATGGCCCTACCCCTCTGTCCCCTACCTCCCCCACCCATTCCCAGAACTCCTAACCTCCACCGCCCTCTTCTCCCTCTCCCACCTCCTCCGCACCCCCCTAACATCCCTCTTCTCCCTCCTCCCGCCCCTCCTCGCAACACTCCTCTCAACGTCAACCCACACCCTCCTCTCGCTAACCCTCCAACAATCATCCCTTGCCCTCCTCCTAGTAGCGGAACACACCCCCGCGCGCCCGACTACCAGGGATGCGGCATTCAGGCGCGTGTGGTGGCTTGCACTGGGGTGGGCGACGGCCGAGGCGCTCGTGGCGACATGCCAGGGGTACGAGGCGCGTGCGCTGTATCGCGATGTCCTTGTTAGTGTTCGGAGGACTGCAACCGGTGCTCCAGAGGAGGAGGGGACGGCTGGCAAGATGAATGCGACTTTGGGGATGGGCCCGATCTCGTCTTCGTCGGTGTCTATGTCGGGATCGGGATCGAGGAGCCCGAGGGAGAATTTAAAAATGACGGTGGATGGGCCAACACGGGCGGGACAGAGCACGCTTGAGTTGTTCGAGAGCCAGGTTGAGGATGATGTTTATGGTGAGAGGAGGGCTCAGCCATTTCGTGAAGAGGAAGCAGGGAACGGGAGGAATGGGAATGGTAGTGGGACGGGAGAGAGAGAGCCATTACTTCCAAAGGGCGTTAGAGGCCGTGAACAGGCTATCCAACTCCTAGTCGAAGACGAAGTCGAGGAGCTACTCGCGATGCGTGCAAGGGAAGAATTGGAAGATGCCTACGGTGTCCCTATCATCGTTCGTCTTTTCTTTTCTCTATTATCCTCACCACTAATTCCCTAACCACTCACAGCGAATACCCGTATTCATCCTCTGCCTCCAACGCATAAACGCCCTCCTGTTAACGCTCGGCACTGCCCTCCTCCTCGCACAAGCATACCTCCGCTCACCCCTCTCCTTCCCTTCCCTGTCTTCCCTCTCCATTCATGCCTTCACAACCCCTCCTAACCCCGCACCAATTCCAAAACCCTCGAACCTCCTCCTATACCTAACAGCCCCCACCGTCTGGGCCCTACACACCTACCTTGCGCTCCTGCATACCCCGCTCGTCCTCCCCCGCATGGGCGTCCCTGCCGTCGTGTACAACGCGAGCTTGGTATCACTTGGTGTGTTCTTTGCGGGGATGGCCCTTTGGGAAGGGCTGTCGTAGGTTTTTTACATGCATTGCATTTTTATATCGTTGACGCTTTCGATTGTTTTCCTGCACTTGTCCTTGCGTACGAATGAGTTCAACATTTGCGTGTATCTACATATCCCTGAAACAAATGTACAATGTCGATTACTTATAGATCACGAGCAGATTCACTACTGCAGATTACTTATATGGAAAAGGTGGACAATCAGATGGGAGAGGGGACCACCAGATAAGTATGCCTGCCCAGTGCCTTGTAATTCAGCTCTGTAATTCAGCCTGAATTACAGTAAATCAATTAGGAGATAAGTGCTTACTGATTCCTGCTACTCTGTAGTGGGCTTCAGTCAGTCGACGACCATTGCTTTTTTTTTGTGGGCTGGTTCACATCACATGAGGTATGAGCCGTTATTTTTGCTCTTTAGCAGGGAGGCTGATTCACATCATGTGAGGTATGACTGAGCCCTTCTTTAGCAGGGAGGCTGGTTCACGTCATGTGTGGTATGACTGAGCTGTTATCTTTGCTCTTTTAATTTAGCAGGGAGCCTGGTTCACATCACATGTGATACAACATGTTTTTGCTGCCTTTGTTTGTTGAATACCAACCTCGACTGATACCCATGTATACTTTTGTTTCCTTATGGTGCCCTTTAGCTCTGACCCTGACCATGTAAAAGCAGGCCTTCCCCATGAGGTCTCCAGATAGAGGCACATTGCTGCAAATCTTCTCTGTTCAGACTTCCTTGTCTGAGTCAAACTGATATCATTTGAATTTTGTGCCTCTGGGTCAAGTTCCTTCTCATTGAATTTCCTTTGTATGCCATCCTTCCTTGGAGAAAACATTTTGGAGAGGTATGATACAACTAATTCTGCTGTTTTTTCTTTCTCTCATCTCACCTGGATCATGTAAAGGCTCCCCTTCTGACTTTCCAACACACCCATGTTCTCATTCTGGTCTTGTCTGCCAGTCCCTTCTTACTCACCCATCTATTCCCATGAAACACATGCAACATCACATTTGATATTCAACACAAGGATGATGAGTAGTTCACAGCAACATTAATGTGGGACATCTGATGAATTGGAGAGGTATTTTACAGATTACCAGGTATTCCTCTATATAGTGTTTGAAGGTCTGGTCTTTTGGCTTTTTGGCCTTTTTTTTGAGCTAGAACCTTGCCATTAAAATTCCCCACCACAACCAGGATTTTAGAACACAATTTTCTGGTCTTAGACCAGAAAAAGACTGGACCTGACTGGAAAATTTTGTGTTCTAAAACCCCAGTTGTGGTGGGGAATTTTGATGGCAACATCCTAGGTCAAAAAATGACCAAAAAACCAAAAAACCAGACCTTCAAACACTACCTCTATATTTGACCATTGTTGTTTGCATGTTAATCAACCTTACCTTAAGACTAACCATCATTCCCACTATCCTAACATGAACAAGAACAACATTGCCATCAGTATGAGCCCTGAGCACCAACACGATTCCAACAGGTTGCAGTTACATGCACAGAGGGTAGAACCACCCCATTGAAGCAGCAAGATGTGCAATTGCATTGATGGGCTGTTTGGGCAAGGTGGGAGGAAATTGAAGGTGCCAGCAAGGAAGAGGAAAGCTGGGATGTTATTGAGGAGAGGGTTAGGGGAGGGTATTATCATGGTGGTGGTTGGAATTTCAAGGAGACATTGTCTGGAGATGGGACTACATACAGTGATCAATGGGAACTTGAGATGCTGAAATTTCATTTTGCACATCATACATATTTGGGGGCCTTATAAAAATTTAGGGCATGTATAATATACATATTGGTGGTCTAACTAACTATTCCAAGGGCCAAAATGATAATCTATGCAAGGATGGTGTATATCGAGGCAATAGATGGTCTTTTGTTGTTATCTGTCACATCAACTTGGCTAATTTCAGCACAGTGCTAGGAAACTGAAGCAATGAGCAAAATTGATCTCAGCTAATGCTGGTGTGACATGAGTGTCTCAACTAGAAACCACTTTTTCATGTCTACCTCTTCATCCTCACCATCATACAATGCCATCTGTGCACAATATAGCTATATATATATCATATACATTGATCCAACCTCTAAATACAAATTTAATCCAAGGTATCTGAAGTAATTGGCAGATTAAATTTCATATTTTCAACCTTTCTACTAGTTGGGCTGCATTTGCTTAACATCTGTAAGTCTGATAAACTGATCCTTCAAAGAGAATATGAAGCAGATATATATGAAGAATTTCACATAAAAGATCAACCTAAAAAATTCTGTGTGTGGCCAAGATCAGGATTCATCTCAAGTGCCCATAGTGTCTCAAGTGCCCATTAATCACTGTAGTGCATGCCCACATTGGTGGTGAAGTGGAGGTGGGGTAAGTTAACATCACAGTTTGTTGCATTGTTGACACTTGGTGCAGGTATACATGGTATAAGTGGGACACCCTTGTCTTTTGCTCACTCAATATCATATTGTTTTTGTTTGCTTCTCTATTTCTTAATTATTTTTATTACTAATAAACTATTTTATAATTGGGCATTTCCATTTGATTTCTTGCACAGCACTTTCACTGTGGGTCTCTTTAATCTCATCCTTTACTGCATTGCCATCTCCTACTCTCCCCTATTGGCTTTATTTAAAATGTTCATCTAAATGTCAGGTCAATAGCCTGCCATCCTTCAGTATGCAGACCAAACTTGTTACTGTCACTCTCTCACATCTACTGTCTACTCTGTCTATTATGGGTATACCAGGCCTTTGGAAGGTTAGCTTTTACATATACACAAATCTTATCATTTCTGACTGCTTCCAGGTTTTTGAACCTAGTGCAGAATCAAGGACACTCACTCAACTTGCAGTCAGTGAGGGGCTTGAGGTCAATAGGGGAACAGGAGTCTTGTGCCTCAGAGTTGATGGAATGTGAGTTACACTCATCTAATACACCTGTAGATATTGTTTCCAACAAGCATAATGTTTTTTAGGCTTTTGCTCAACCATGCCCAGTGGGCTGCCTATCATCAACATTACCATGGGCTCAATATGCAGGCTGGAGAGAATCTCCCTAATTCAGATATCTGCTGCCAATTACAGATGCATAGTGTGCAAATGTGGGCTATGATTCTCTATTGTATCTACACAAATCTGAGCTCTCTTTATACTGTTTGGCAACCCCCTTCCTATTCAGGAGGGTAGTAATTGATATGTAGTAAAAGAAATTAGTTAATCAGCTCAAGGAATCAGAATAATCATATTGTGTGTCTAAATTCTGCAGTTTTATGTCATACAGGATGATGGATATTGTGTTATATACTTTTTTGGGGCCCCCTTTTGAGGGTTTATGAGTGTAGGTAGTCTCCAACTCTACCTCCAAGGACAAGGCGGTGAGCAGAGCCAAAGTAGCAATGCAATGTTTTTTTTTATTATACTCAGGTAGTTACACTGTGTATAGAGTATACTTACCTGAGTTCTATAAGACTATATGGCCTAGTACTATCATGCCAGCACATTTTTGAGTGCAAGGACCAGATTGTGCATTCAATTCACACTGGTTGTATATTTAATTCTTCTGTAATTAATAAAAATTATTCCATAATTTAGTTATCTAGCACTTAAAAACATTTAAATTTGGCTTGTGGGCAACTGCTCATTCTGATGTGTTGGACATCTTGGGCAACTGCCCTTATAATAAGTATCAGGTAGCTGATACAGGTGGAGGGCAGAGTGCAAGGAGGAGTGCTCCCATGCTGAGTGCAATGGAGTTCCTACCTAGTTTCCATGATCTGCTACTGATCCTGTGTAACCTAGTACTAGGTCTCAATCTGCTCATTGCTGGGGCACCTAGACAAGAGACTGTTGATGCAATCTATAAGCTAAGAATAGAGACCATCACAGAAGGAAAGACAAATCTGGCAACCATTAGCATAACCAGCTTGCTCCATCAATGCATGGAAGGAGTCAATGTACTCATTGATTGTGCACTTCCCTTGACCATACTAGTCTTGGTCATGGAGGGAAAGGGCAGCAGACTTGGTGGAGCTAATAGGGAAAAACCCATCATGGAACTTCTTGAAGGCAGCCCAATTTGCAAAACTGGCCACACCTGAGTACTTTACACTCCCCCACCTTTCTCCACTTGAGGTCCACTGGACTCTGGTCAGAGTGAGTGGACTCCAGTGGAGTCTCATGGACTCCAACTGGAGTTTGACACCACTCAGAACCCACATTTTGAGTGACTCCAGTTCACTCAAAGTCCAAGAGGAGTCCACTGGAATCCAGTGGACTATTGAACAGACCACAATGGTCACAGCAGCTCTTATTAATTTAATTAAAAAGAAGTTGCACTTTGCAAGAGTTAAACTCTCAACCTCATAACAATAAGGTCACAAATTGTCACATAAACATCAGCTGTACAAACCACTGCACCAAGTGGTCTTGAAATCTTCTGCCACTTCAATCTACATGACATGTTGTGGCAGTCCAGCAAACTCTAGCACAGGCAGAATGTCACCAACCTGTGATGTTCTGCCACATCACATCATTCCTTTTTAACCACCATCACCCTTGTGCTGCTGTCAATGCCCCTGCCACCCTCCTCCCCTCCAATGAGGGATGTGAGGCAATATTGAAGCTTGGGACAAAGTTGAGAGGAGGAAGGGGAGGCCTGAGCAGCAGGGTACCCATGGTGCATTGCTTTTTGATACACCAAATGCTACCACTAATTGATACAGCCCACAGCTCTCAGGAAGCCTCCCCAGCCCCTGAATTGCCCTAAAACTGCCACCACAATATGCCCCAAAACCCCTGCAGCACCACCAGGACACCTCAAAACTACCACATCACAGCCCAGAACCCCCATGGCTCCACCTGAATGCCCCAAAACCATGACAACACACCCTAAAACTGCCATGGCACCACCTGGACACCCCAGAACCACCACAATGTGTCCCAGAATCACTGCAGCACCATCTAGATGCCCCAAAACTGCCATGGCACCACCCAGACACCCCACAACTGCTACAACATCCCCTCAAACTGTCATGTCACATCACATTATATTAGTTTATTATATAGATTCAATATAATAGTTTTATAATAATTGTTTTTGAACAAATTAAGACCAAATTGATCTGAATTTCATTAAGTTGAACTTGTTAAAATTTGACATTTATGAACTGGACTCCTGTGTGAGAGGGGTCTGATTGGACTCCATTGGACACTGAGTTGAGTCTTGTTCACTCCACTCATTCTCCTTGGAGTCCACTCAGTCCAACTGGAGTCCAGTGGACTTAGGTAGGGGAGTGTAAAGTATTGCTACACCTTTAGAATGATGATAGACACAAAGGACATACAAATCTGATTGACCACCCTTCATGAAGGACAAGACCCACATGATCTTATAGTGATCATCTCTGAAATTGTCCCTACAGAGGGTAATGTAGGTAATGCAGGAGAGAAAGAAGTACTTTCCCTTCTCCCTGTTGCCATCAAAGGTGTCAGGAGTGATGGGCTTGGAGACCCAACCAGTACTAGCAGTGGGAGCTGCTGGTCAAGGGGGTGCTGCAGCAGGGGTCAGTGCCATAGCAGGAACAGGGAAAAGGCAAGTGAGGATAGAGTTGAGAGACTGGGAAATCTCACCAGAAGTTTGCTGAAGCTGCTGGAGCTGAGTGGAGTGAAGAGTTAGTGTAGCAGTGGTCCCCTGGACCTGGGTATTTGAGGTGAGAAGGTGAGCCCATGCCTAGTCTCTATCACTAGGAGGGGGAGAGAGGACAGGTGGACCTTGATCAGCCATAGTAGAAGCAGGAAGGGTAGACCAGTAAGATGGAGAGAGTGGAGAAGCAACCAAAGAAGGCAGGGAAAGAGCTAAAAAGGTGATTTACACCTGGCAGCTGTGGTGGACTTCTAGACCCAAGAGGAGAGATTTATTCTGCTATAAGGGCAACCTCTGGGGGCTGTGGAACAATCATACAGCTGGCAGAGGGGAATCCAAAGTATATTAGATAAGTAGAAGGGGATACAGCAGTAACTACTCACTTGGCAGAGGTGAATCCAAAGAGAACAAATCTGAGGATCCTCTATGCCAGGAGTGGATGCTTTGGGGGTCCCAGAAGCATGGAAAGCAACTATACAGTTATGTCTGGAAGTTTCCAGAACATGTGAAAACATATCAAAGTCAAAAAGAGCAAAAATCTCCAAAATTGACCAAAGTCCGGAAATTGCCAGAGCTGATTACATCACTAACACAAAAGTGTGTTACATAATACACTGCAGTGTGGCACATTACATAAGCAAAATCAGACTTGAAGTAAAGTAAAAGATATAATTGTAGGAAATAGTGAATAATGTGAATAAATAAGTGAAAAATAGAGGGAAAGAAATGGAAATGGGTGATCCCCTTACAGCATGGAGGCAAAATCATGAATGATTGGTGGCAGTGACAATGTCAACAAAAAATTACAATGCTGGAGGCAGTCAGTCATTGCAAGAGAACAGGAACTGAGCAAGCTGCTCTCTAATCCAAATGTTCAGAAAAGGGTGCCCATAATCTGAGAACAGTGCATATGAGAGGAAGGCCTGCATAAACACTGACAAGTCAGCCTCAGGTGCACATAAGGGAGAGAGAGTAACTGAGGCATGACAAGTGCAATGAGTGACTATATGTACAAGCACATGATGCAGATGTGATAAACTAAAGCCCTATGGCCAACAAGTTGTTGCTAATATGCAACAACACAACATTGAGCCAATGACTTCCAGTGCCATTGCAACTCTGTAGTAGCTCTCTTGTGCTTTGGTAGCCTAGAAAGCCCCAACGAACAATGAATTGCAATTTTTTAGTAGTTGCAGAACAATGAGAATGGCACAGATCTGCTGGCCTTCCATTTTAGGTAACAGGAGAAAGAAAGCAACATATAGTCTCATTTGGGAAGTGCTGTAATTTCCTGGTATGTTTTATTGATGTTCCAATTCTGGTAATTGGTATGTTCAGCCACCAAGCCAATCTTTATTCTTGCTGTATTTTAGTCAATCCTGTTGTATTTTGGTACTGTCTTTTTGTATCTTGTTATTGATTATATCATACTACACTTTTAATGTGGAATTTTGCCCAGGCTAAAACATATGGTCTAATTATAGATTGGAGGTACTAAAAATACAATCCCCCTACAAATCTCTATGACATGTTGACAAAATAGATGTATGCACACCTGCTACACTCACTACCTAAGGCTAAGGAGAGTAGGTGCACACAAAAGGGCATGAACCATGCATGCTAGAGTAATGCATCAGCAATGCATTATGGTTTCTTATAGACAGAAATGCATTTCTGATGGTGTGTCATTATTATGCCACCATGGGACATGATTCAATGAGTTGGCCAACCAGTGAGCTCAAGGAGTCCACAGTCAATCCATCTAACTTGATTTCATCAAATAAAAGCCTTTCCTGTCACCCACCAGTTAGCTAAGTTGGTGTCCAAGTCCCACAAAAGTGCAAAATAACTTAAATTCATGTTCTCCCTCTCATTCCTGTGTTTAGATGGGATTTCTGTAATAGTAATCTCATTATAATATTTAATAGCATAGACAGAGCCTCTGATGCCTACAAGCTTATTTTATGAAACCTACCAGTTGGAATATTGATATGATGTTGTTTTCTGCAGAGTTTTGAAGACAATAACAGCAAACTGATCTAGGGCTCTGCTCAGCATGATGCACACTGAGCATGCAAAAGTTCTTAGAATTGGCCCAAAACTATTAAGTATAAAAACTGACATGCCTTATAATTAGCTCACCATAAGGGTCTTTCTAATTCAGCTACATTTTCAAAGTTGGAACTTATTAGGGACATCTTCTGTGCATGTACAAACTGCTGAAATATGCTTGATGGTGGGTGTTGGGTATTTTACAAAGGTTTTTAGCACCTTGGCACTGGCTTATCCTTCTGTTATTACCACTGTGATAATTCAATGACAAATTAATAGGAAGAAAATAAAGTTTGCAAGTGGTCTCTGATTAGTTTCAAACATTTGAAACTCTATGGAATGGAATTTTTGTGTCAGTAAAGCCATATCAGCATACTTTCAAATGTTACACAGTACTCAACAATTTCTAATAGTTTCTCAGATATTTTATGATTATCATCAGGAGATCATGAAAATGCCAGTATTTCCCTGTGGAGTTTACAATCAACTGGCTGGCTGATGTATAAGTGAAACAGTATATATGGCATTACATTTGTTGACCAGTGACTGGCAGTGGGATGATGTCAACTCAAAGCTCAAGGATCAGCAGGCAGAGAGAGAGTGAGAATGTTGACATAATTATTCAAATGGTGGAATTCTGATATAGCTGGCAGGCATGATAGTTGACTATCAATAGGCTTACCATGTATATACAAATATAATAGCTGACCATTGGGTGGCAGCAAGGTAATGTTGGTGCAAAGCTCAAGGATCAGCAGACAGAGAGAATGTGAGAATTTTAGTGTGATTGTTCAAACAGCAGAATTTTGATATAGCTGGCAGATGTGATCATCTGTCATAGTTAAGCTTACCACGCATGATGGTTTACAATAACTGACCATTGAGCAGCAGCAGAGTAATGTTGGCACAAAGCTTGAGGATCAGTAGGCAGAGAGAGGTTGAGAATTTTGATGTAATTGTTCAAATGGCAGAATTCTGATATGTATTGGTCACTGCTTCCAAATGAACTTTATATATATACATTGATAATACACACAAGGATTCCCAAGAAAATGAACTAGATGTAACAGCAAGAAATAGTAAGCCTGGGTAATAATCATCAATATTGTTTTGTCAATGGCAGTATGTGATTAACTTACTGATTGAAGTGTTTATTCAAGGGCTTTTAGTTTAGCTTCAAGGTCAATTGTTTAGGCACACAAGAGCATCTTGCACTTGGGTCTATTCTCTAGTTGGTCAATGAGAATGTGGAAAATACCAGGTATGTTTATGCTGCATTTCTAAAATGAGATAGTAGTGCTGTCAACCCAACCTGTATTAGAGGGATGTCCCAGACCCCTCTCCAAGGTGTGAGTTGACAAGGCCCACCAACAGTTATCTATCAATATCTGACTGATACAACCAACCACTGTCATGCAAACTGCTAGTGCAGACAATATTCATAAACTACTGCCATCCTTCTGCAACTTTATTGAAATTATAATATGGAACAAGCAGTCAACTCTGCAGCAAGAATATCTACATGTTTGTGAAGATCCAGGTTGAGCTTTCAGGTATAATTGTGCCACATCCCTAAATGGATAGTGGTGGCTAAAACTATCAGCCCAACCTATGTTTATATAAGCTTCCAATTTTGCTACCATTCTGACTGACTTTTGTGTACATTTTTGGCCTTGTCATGCATGGGGGAATCCCCAACTGAGGGAAATGTGATCAAATGTATCAGCCAGGTCATACTTATAACTACTACCATGCCACCCCACCCTTCTTGAAATTACAATATAGAACAAGCCATTGATCCTGCAACAGGAATGTCTAGGTGTTTTGAAAGGTTCAGATTGATCTTCCAGGTATAACTGCACCTTGCCCCTAAATGAGATAGTGGTGGTTAAAATTACCAACCCAACCTATATTTATATAGACTTCCAAACTTCACTATCATTCTGACTGACATTATACATATTCTTGACCTTAGCATGCCTTATATGACCTTGCCAGAATTTCTGCAATCTCCTGATGATTTGGTTATGCTGTTGATGAGGTAGGTGGTAATAGACTTGTCAGAGGTCAACTAGTGTTGACTCCTTAAGAATTACTGACCAGCTACGTCGTCGAGTGCATGGGCTTTGTGTACTTCAACTCAATTCACAACTAGCAGTAGAGTAGAAAGATATGGAATTTGTATATAAAATAAGTAGATTGGTATGCTTTAGCTCAGTTCAATTCAAGCTTATTCACACTGGAATATAATGGTTTCGTTCTTGTATTCAAAACTGAAGTAATAAGCACAAAAGAACCTAAAAAACCCGCTTCCTGGGGATCTCCAAGTTCTGTCTGTACCAACTTGTTTTTCCCCTTCTTTTTCTCCCAGCTTTTATAGCATTGTTTCCATGCACAGACCAGTGAGATTTTGCCAAATTTCAAGCCACCTGACTGCACCAGCTGACCCCATAGAATGATAACCCATAAGATCGTGAAAACCTCAGACTTTTAGAGTTACTGCTGCTAGAGGTATGTCCCTGCTTCCTTTCCTTCTTCTTCTTGCTTTATTTCTGCTGTAATGCTCTTATACCCCTAGAAACATGTTTATTTCTTTTATCTGAGCCACGGATTGGTCCCCATTGCAAGTGCACAACCACAGGTAAGTCCAGAAATACTATTTTTAGTTTCTCTGGACCCTGCTGTGCTTCTGCCCTGACACTGGCACCTGTAATCAGGTGTCTGTTCTTTACATGATGTCATTATCACAGTCATCTTTGAGGCCTACAGCGCACCGCTTTCAGCTCTTCTTATGATAGAATAATTAGGTTTTAGTCTTTGTAGGGGGAAGGTATATTATATGTCTACTGTTTTTGACATTTTGGATTTATTAGGATGTATATACAATGAGCTGTTGTATCACTGTTGATCACTAATTTCATTTAATTAGTGGATGACCCAAAAAAGGGTTCTTGATGGGATTGAGTTAGACAGATTATCTGTCCCATTGAGCTCAAGGAAGAAAAGTTATTACTGGTCCATGTGTGAACAACTGGATCTGTACTACATACACATAAGTTGTGTTCTAGGTATGCTGTGCTCCTTGAGTGTTATGGGAGTCCCCCACTATTATCTCCCAGCTCAGAACTACATGCAGCCCCAGGCAGATGCACTCACAAAAACCACATGAAAGTTGCCATTGAGTTTCCCTGAGCAGCCACATAACTTGTAAAGCATCAGAGACACATGTAAACCATAAGCGACTGCCTCTCACAGTGTCAGAATTGCAGCATACAGCCTTTCAACACATACCCCTTAAGCACAGGTTCAAGGGTTTGCTTAGATACAGATACTCTGCATAAACAGTATGTAGACTAGTAGAAACCCAAATCATCTCTTTGTCAAAGGCACTGATACAAAGTCTCAAGTCTGCCTGATTCAACACTTCATCTAGAGCCAAAGCTGCAGAAACATCCTCATCCCTAACCAAACCCATACTGCTCCAGGACCCAAGACAAAGCAGAGCACACAATGTGGTAGAGAGTCAGCTGCATGTATGTCTGATGAGAAGATGGCCTCAGCTAAATAGACATTCAATGTCAACTAAGGTGGCTGCAAGATGTAGTGTTAATTAGTTGTAATGTCATGTGCACAAAGGTAAGTACTCATTGGGAATGAAAAGGTAGTCAAGGGCCATCATCCATGACAAGTAAGGATACATCTTTTTTTTCTCACACCACCATGTGAAGGAATCTTTAATGTTTTTTATGTCTGTTGACAGGTACAGTTGTAATTTGTTGACAATGGGCAGGGAGGTCAATGGTAGTGTTTAGAAGCCCAGTTGTTAAGCCTGAAAATAATCAGTATTTGGATTTGATTATAAGCATTTGAGTCCAGACTTTTAGTTTTACAGAGTCCACTGGAGTCTGAGCAGAATCCATACAAATTCTGGTTGGACTGTAGTCCACTGGACTAACTCTACTGAAAATACAAAAAACTCACATTGAGTGGACTCCAAGCAAACTCCACTGGACTGTGAGTGGACAAAGAACTTGTAGGAAATACACTTGAGTACAAACTTCAGATGGTATGGTATTTCAATCATAATATTACATAATCAAAAAGAAAAAATATATTGCTATATACAAGTTATTTATCTAAATACATGGCAACAGCAGTACCCAGGGGTTCAACAGTGTCCAGGGTGTTGTTTTTTTGTTGTGAGGTGGTGTGAATGGCATTTTGAGGCATCCTGGGGAGTATCTGAGGCATTCTGAAATGGTTCTGTGGCATCATGGTTCATCCTGGGGGCTTGGGGTCACACTGAGGGCATTCAGGGGTGTTGTATTGAGGTTCAGGAGTTACTGTTGGTCATTTGGATATGTTTTTGGGGTGCTTCAGAGGGGTGCAGGGTGTCCTGGGTGGTGTTGGATAGGGGTTCGAGGCACATTTTGGGGGTTTGGATGCATGTTGGGGTGGTGGGCATGTTGTGGGTCATCCTATGGAGTCAGTTGGGGGTGCTCCAATGGGCTGTGGCCTGTCTGGGGATCTGTGGGGGTGCCATCATCAGTAGTGGTGGTGGTGGACCCAACAGGGATGCACTGAGGGGGTATCCTGCTTCCTGGGTCTCTCCTCCTTCCCTCAATGCAAACCCAGACTTCAAATGAACCCTCACATCCCTCATTGGAGGGGAGGAGAGTGGCATGATGACAGTTATGGCATGGCAGTGGTGGTGGTGGTGGTGGTGGTGGTGGTGG